>APFE030580275.1:166887-204568 GCA_000404065.3 Pinus taeda
AAGATAATGGCCGACCAAATTTCATATATCTTTTCTTTAAAAACTTATATATACCCTAAATAGAGCTCTTGGATAAATCATTAAAATCTTGTGAATATTTATTGATGCATCTCCTGATGATGGACTCACTTGGTAGTCCGAAACGTTGGGTTTACAAGACCTATAGCAAATCATTCCTCATCTATAAAATAATATTATTATTGTTAAGGTTCATTATATTATTATTTTTATTATAATATGGTTGAACATATAATTAGTAATTTACAATGATCTAATTTGGTCAATCTTATGTTTATCATATTCAACAATAGTTAACATTGTGCATTCATAATTATCTTTAATGAAAGTAACTATGCCATATTCAATTATAGTGAACAATTTCCAATCAAAATCAACCTTAGTCAATCAGAACTGGTCATAATCATGATTTAAAAATGTTTAATAATAATAATAAAATTGACTATTAATAATAATAATAATCATCTACTATTATCACTAATAATTATCTATTATTTATTTTAATATAATTGAATTGTAAACTAACACATTAATAAATATATAATTCATATAATTTGTATTATTTTTCATCTTTCGTATGATTATGAAATATATTAACTATATTTAGTATTGTGATGATGCCAATTAACAAATATTTTAATTTCTTAAAAACATAAGACGCCATTTCAGTTAAAGTCGTTTCTCCTTCCTATCGGAATTCAGATCAGTTTGTGCAAGCCATCTTTCTGTATCGCGGCTTTTAAAAATAGCTAGTTTAATGTAACTTACCATTAAAAAATATTCCTGTACCACCAAGTTGTTAATGTTGTTGGCGATACGGTAAGTGTTTAGGCGTCGTCCTTCCATATTGGGCAAATTGTGTCTTGTATTATTTCTTATTTTCGTTGTATATTGTAGATTTAAGAATATTTGGTAATGTAATGGGCATGAGCTAAATCTAACAATACGTACAATTCATTATTCTAATATTGTGTCTTGTATTATTTCTTATTTTCGTTGTATATTGTAGATTTAAGAATATTTGGTAATGTAATGGGCACGAGCTAAATCTAACTATACGTACAATTCATTATTCTAATATTTACTTATGTTGATTGACATTCGAAAATATTTAGAAATCCTAACGATAGGAGCCAAATTAACTGCTTGGACTATTAATTATGCCAGCATTCTGCCATGTCTTTTGAGATTCCAGAATTTTTGGAACTCTAATAAACATGAGTGTAATCAACTGTTTAATTTTGTTAATGTCAGCAAGCTTTCTAAAATATTTGGAAATCTACAATGATGCCTTAGGTCAACATGATATGTAAAGGTCTATTTGGGTAATCTTAAAACGCATAGATAGTACGTGCAATTTTTCGATCAAACCTTTATATTTCAAGCGACGGCTTCGGTATCGAAGCAGCGTTGGTTCTCTACTAAGTAAGGTGGAACGTTTGAGAACTTTACAGCTTATATTAAAATGTGTTCATTTATGGTGTAGTTTCAAAATTGTTTTAAAATGTGATCTCTTAGAGTTAAGACATCGTTTCTGTTTCAAGCTGTGGGTTGTCTTTGATGTATTACTGAGGATTGGTTTTCTGTTAGAAAGGAGGATGCCCATTGTACACTGTAACGAGAGAAGTAGTGCACATACTAGGAGAGTAATAGGTTCTAGACTTGAATGAGAATTTGCAGTTTGCCATAGCGAAGAGGGTGAACCTTCATTCAAAAAATTTTGTCCGTTGGCAACACTTCAAATAATGTATATTCATCCCTTCAATATTTATGAGCTGATAGTGTACGATGATTGAATTAAGCCATTAAGTTCTTCACAAAAAACATAGATAGTCTATGTACTTTTTTGTTTAAACAGAATTCGTTCAAACCTTTCCAGTGCAAGTGATGGCTTGTCTGTAGAAGCAGCATTGGTATTCCACAACACTAACCTTATTGGTGAAATACTATGGTAATGTTTGATTCATGTAAATTCTATATACGGTGGAACATTTCAAAACTTTATGATTTAAATTAATATTTTCCGCGGAAAAAGGCAAAACATTTTATTAAGATACTATAAAAAGTTTATATACAATAAGTTCATAGGCCATACTGCTGGCTCGAAAGCTCTGAAGCTACTCAACTATCCTGGAGCTATTCTGCTGATTTGAGAACCTGTAATACTCTTCCTCCCGGATGGAGGTATAGTCGCCTCTCATGGCAATACTAGAATAACCTGGGGTCTCCTTCGACGAAGGAAAAAAACCCCTTACAGCAAAGAAGATGAGGCCGAAACCATGATGATAGATACAAAAAATATATATAGAAGTCTGTTTGTTAAAACTGTACACTGAAGGAAAAAGCTATCATGGATATTATATACAAAAACGTAAATATATAACCGAGAAGTTGCTGTCAAAAATGATGAAATATCTGTGGTCAAATAGACTGAGAATATGGAGGCTGATCTGATATGTAAGACTGCCCCTGTCTGATCTCTTCCACTGTCCAGCTGCCCGAATCCTGTTGTAGACCAGCGTTAGATAGCTTATCTGCTTCCTCATTCCCGTCCCTGTAGATATGGCATATCGAAAACCTGTTAAAAAATGTCTTTAGAGAAGAAATTTCATCAACAATAGTCTTCAAAATCTGATTTTGACAAGAAGCAGTTCCATTGACCCAGTTTATAACATTTAGTGAATCCCCAAAAGTCTGAATAGAGTTGATGTTTCTGTGATGAAGCCAGCATAGGAGTAATCGTAAGGCCCATAATTCAGCATAGTTATTTGTGCCTGAACCCAACCCAATAGAAGCTTTCAAAGAGTGATCCGGGTTGACGTGAATACTCATGCCTACTCCAGCCTTATTGTTTTGGGAGGCCCCATCAAAGAAACCACAAGGAATGCCCTCCTGTAGAATGATAGGTTTTTGTTTTGATTTGGGATTTTTGTCCTCAGGGGGAGGCAAGGCAGAGTATATGGCAGTGATATTAGTGGCGATAACGGAAGTAGGAGTGTCCTTGTCTTGGAATAGACTCTTATTTCTAGCAAGCCATACACCCCAAACGAAGATAAGGGGCAGGTTCCTCAGGTTCCCCTCCGGATAGGATTGCCACCATTTCTTCCAAGTAGCCTCCAAAGGGTCATGTCCCCACTGAGCTTTTATCTTAAGTAAAACTGTGACCTCCTCCCATATCTTTCTAGAGAAAGCACAGGTTATGAAGAGATGACTAATGGATTCCTCATCGGATTTGCATAGAGGGCATCGCCCTGGGCCAGCTAAGAACCTAGATGTAATGTTTCCCATGTTGGGACCTTCCTTTTTAAAATGCACCAGAAAAAGAGCCTAGCCTTGACAGGGCATTTGAGTTTCCATATATCTTTAGCCCACCATTCCGGACGACCCCATCCTTTCTTTCCCATTAGGAATGAGTTTCCATCTTTTGGGGAATACTCCCCAGATTTGCTTTCTGCCCACATCAAGCAGTCAGGTTCATCTTTTATTCTGATATTGGATCTTTGTAGCTCTTTGATGAACCCCTCCCATTCATTCTTCCATCTAGCATTTAACCCTAATTCTTCATCATCCTTCCAAGCCTGACCCCAGATAGTAGACTGTTCAGCTCTTTCCACCTGGTTTAATGACATAATACCTTTAGTATCTAGGTGTCTAAGAAGCCCTAGGGATAAAGCAAAAGCTTCATTGCATCCAACCCAGGGGTCTCTGCCTATCCTGATCTGTCTTCCATCTCCCACTTTCCAGGCTAAACCTTGCTCGATTACTAAAAAAGCTTCCACCGTTGCCTTCCAGATTGCTGAAGAATTTTTTACCTTCTTATTTTGACTCCGGATCCATTCTTCCATAGGAATTGGGTCTATGTACTTCCTTTTGACCACCCTTGTCCACAGGTTTTCCATTAATATAAGCCTCCATCCTGATTTTGCTGCTAAAGAAATGCTGAACTCAGGGGATCTTTTAATTCCCCACCCACCCCATTCTTTTGGTCTGGCCACTTTGTCCCAAGCCACCCAGGGTAAACCCGAGGATTCCTTTGATCCTGTCCATAGGAATCTGCAGCAGATTCTTCGGATTTTCTCCATCACTCCTTTAGGAATCCAAGTCAGGGCGGCCCAGTAAACTGGAATGGCTGACAGGACTGATTTAATAAGGGTCAATCTACCGGCTCTGGATAGCCATCTAAAGCTCCAGTGTGATATTCTGGATTCTATCTTTGCAATAAGCCAGTTCCAATCCTCTTTCTTGTACACAACAGGCTTTAACCAAAAACCCAGATATTTGAAGGGATCTTCCAGAGGTTGAATAGGGAAAGGAAAGAGATTAGCCATTCTATTTCTTTCTCTTCTTTCAAAATCTGCAATACAAGCTTGGGATTTTCCAGAGTTTATCTGCATTCCAGTGGCCTTTAGAAAAAGGTCAAAAATGCATTTAAACTCCTTTAATTCATTGCAATTACCATTAGTGAAAATCAAAATATCATCAATGAAAAGTAGGTGAGTGATGTATAGATTGATTGCAACCTCGATACCTTTTACCTTCTCCTCTCTTCTGGCTTTGTGAATCAGTCTACTTAGCCCTTCTGCCACAAGTAGGAACAGGAGAGGGGATAATGGACACCCTTGCCTGAGGCCTCTCTGGCTGTTAAAGAAGGAGGAGGATGCACCATTGACCAGGACAGCAAAGCTGACATTTGTGATGCATCCCATGATCCAGCTGACAAAAGGATAGCTGAATCCCACGTGTGTTAGTAGCATCCTTAGATAGAGCCAGTTGATCCTATCATAAGCTTTGGATAGGTCAATTTTGAGAACAGCTACCTTCTTTTTCTTCATTTTGACATTATGGATAACCTCCTGGGCTACACCAATGGCTTCATGAATCTGTCTTCCATCCAGGAATCCAAATTGTTCCATTGATATGTTTCTAGACAGGATTGGTGCAATTCTGAGAGCAATAACCTTTGAAATAATCTTGTAGATGCAGTTACACAATGAAATTGGTCTAAAGTCTTCAAAACTTTCCGGATCATCCTTCTTAGGAATGAGAGCAATAAATGTTGAGTTAAAGGGTCTATAAATTACTCCTTTCAACCTAGACTCTTCAACTACTTCAGTTATCTCGGCTCCAATTTGTTCATAAAACTGGAGAAATAGTTCTATAGTCCAGCCATCAGGGCCTGGGCTTTTATCCTTACCCATGAGTTTCATGGCTGCTTCAATCTCCTCCTTAGTGACCGGGATTGTAAGATCTTCTACTTCATCTTTCTCAATGAATCTAGGAAAACTTTGCACAGTTCTGAAGACTTCTGCAATAGTAGCCTCTATGATTTAAATTAATATGTGTTCATCTATATTGTTTTTTTTTCTTTTTTCTTTTTTTAATTTGTTTCATAATGCCATTTTTAGAGTTACAACGCTGATTTTGTTTTCATGTCTTGCCTCTTTGATGTAGTGCTGAAGGTCGGTTTCAAAATTTGCATTTGCATGAAAATTTTCAGTTTGACATAGTGAAGAGAATGAACCCTAATATAACTTTTCGTTACCATGGCAACAATTCAAATAATGTGTATCCATCCATGTTTCAACTCATAAAATATATAAATATCAATCCCCTAGCACACAGTCAAATCATTTAACGTAGAGGACATCCACATGAACTTACGGGCCGTAAGTGATGCTTTTAGTTTTATGGTGACTTGTAAATTCGCATATGAGTCGAAGTTTTTTCATCATTCTCCTCGATTAATTATATATAATCACCCTTGACAAAGGTTGCAGAGGTGGAAACACATAAAGAGTAGATTCAAAATTGGTAATGCAGCCTATAAATGTTCTCATCATTGATTAAAAACTAACTAGATTACAAAGGAGACAAGGAAACAACAATAATAAATTAATGGAGAAAGTCCCAACTAAAACTTGACTAAACTTAATTATCTCAATTGAATTCAAATTGACTATGACACTTAGAAGACAATGAGATTAATGCTCTCAGCACCCCATGCTAATCTCATCTGTTGCAATTTTTAGCACATAAAATGCCCAAGTGGGCTATTCGAAACTCAAATACATTTTTGCCCAATGGTTTTCTAAACATATCTATAAGCTGATCTCATGACCCACAAAAATCAAGAAAGATATATCCATCATTGACAAGCTCATGAATGAAATGAAAGTGTGTCAATATGCTTGCTCTTGTTGTGAAAGACATGATTTTTGGATAAAGAAATGGTGGAGCTGTTATAAAAAAAATTAGGAGTTAGCACCTTTTGAACATTTGAAAGATCCTTCAATAGCCTTCTCAGCCATACTACTTGACAAGTTGCTGAAGTTGAAGCTATGTACCCTATTTCTGCAAAAGATGTCGAAATAATGGGTTGTTTCTTGGATGTCCATGATATCAAATTGGTTCCCAAGTGAAAAGCATACCCTGTGGTTCTTTTCTGATCATATAAGTTATCTGCATAATCGATATCTGTGTAGCCCGAAAGTGAGCAATCTTGAGAATGTGTGTAGAACTAGCCATAGTTTAGTGTTCCTCCAACATATCTTAATATTGTTTTTACAACCTTCCAATGGGAATTCCTCGGTGATTCTATAAATCTCGAAACAAAACTAGCTGCAAACATGATGTTAGGTCTAGTTGTAGTAAGATACAAGAGACTACCAACTAGACTTTTATACAATGTAGAATCAACTAATGGTCCTTCATCTTGTTTGCTCCACTTGGCACCTAGAGAAATTGGAGTGTCAGTTGGTTTGCAATTGATCATTTTGAACTTTTGGAGAATGTTAGTGGCATAATTTTGTTGACAAAAGAAAATTCCATTAGCAGATTGTTGAATTTCAATTCCTAGGAAGTACTTCATGAGACCTAGATCAGCCATATCAAACTTTTTTTGCAGGACAATGTTAAATTCTTCTAACATCATATTACATGTATAAAACAAATAAACAACACAAAGGAAAACAATGAGAATTTTACCTTCATGAGTTTTTGTATAAAGGGTTGGCTCATGGTTTCTTCTATGAAATCCACTATTGATGAAGTAAGATTCAATTTGATTGTACTAAGCGTGGGGAGCTTGTTTCAAGCTATATAGGGCTTTCTTCAACTTATACAACTTATGTTGTTCTTCCGGAACTTCAAAACCACAGAACTAATACACATAAACTTCTTTCCGTGATATGCCATTTAAGAAAACAATTTTTACATCAAGTTGAAAAACTTGCCATTTATGTTAAGCTACAGTGGCCAAAGTAGTTCTGACTATGTCTAACCTTGCTAATGGAGAAAAGGTCTCACCATAGTCAATACCAAACTGTTGTGAGAATACTTTGGCAACCAACCTTGCCTTGTCTCTCAATTTCTCCTTTCTCATTCAGTTTGGTCTTATTGTTATAAACATATTTGGGCACTACAACCCTGATCATATATGTCCATAAACCAAGGGATTCTCGGTCCCTAAAAGTGTTGTTTCACACCCGAAAGGAACAAGGTCAGCCGATTACATCATCTCCCAGAAGTTCTCCATGGGAAACTACTTAGAACTGGTCAAAATTGGACCATACAGACTGCTCAGTGCTAAGAGTGTGATGCATCTCACCTGCCACATGCAAAAAGTGCGATGCATACTGAAAAGCCCTTTTGTGAGGTGCGATGGACCAGAGTAGACAAATGGTAAAGACAGTTTGCAAGGTGGATGATCATGGAATCTTCCAGAAACTTCTCCTATGACACTTGCCTCTCTGAATTCTCCCAGGGATGAGTAAGAAATCCTCAATCTCTAAGTGGAACCAAGAACTATCATAGAGAGGACACTAATCAAAATCCCAGAAGATGACTCACCCCATACAAACATCTATATGTGGATCCCTCATCTCAGAGATCTAGAGGCTGGAATTTTGTATCTTGTAAGGAAGTGTTGTTGGTTTCCTAGTGGAACATCATAGTGTTGGGTGATCTATGCTTTTCATGAGGTGAATAAGGGCTTTCATGCTGGGAGGATGACGCTGGGTCAGATCAACGGGTTGTAATCCTCTCTTCTACTCTTTCTATCAATAAAGCTATTCGAGTTTTCCTCCACATTCTTGTATGTTTGATGATATATGCATTTGTGTGGTCAATATATATCTGGTCCTATATTGTTTACGATTGTAGATCCCAGTACTTTGAAGGTATTATGCTGCTTTGACTTTACAGGTACTCTTTGAAGCGGGCAAGCAAGAAAGGAGCGGAAAATATCTGTCAAAGGGGAGAAGGAATAAGCAAGGAACCAAGCGAAAGATCGAGGTTGGTATTCTTTACTCCTCTCCTGTCTACTTCTCATAAAAGAAAATGAAAGTAACTTTAGTTTTTTTATTTCTAAGATAGCTACCTCTGTTAGTGGGACTAGTAGCTCTGAATGGAAACTATATTTGCCGATAACAAAATGGCGACTCCACTGGGGAGCAAATAGCTTGTTTTATTGTCTATATTTTTTTGCTTTATAAACTACAGACGGAGCCTAAACTTAAGCCAACTAGCCTTTGAACTTCATTTGCTATGCAAGTGCAAAGTAGATCAATGCTTCTTCAGTCCATCTCTGGGTTTTGTTTATAAACTGAACAATTGATTTGCAAACATCCTAATTGCCCTAGTGGTGGCTCAAGTAACCTAATTAGATCAGCCCCTATCATTTGCATTTACTGACTATCATTAGCTCAGCCTAAATCCTTGAACTAAGCTACAAACTGTGACCAAAAACCAAGTTGAAGTCTCGTCGCTGGACCATCGCACCTTCTCCTCTTGGCAATTTGGATGCATCACACCTCCCATGTGTAGTAGGTGAAATGCATCCCTGTTTCCCTATGTTACAGGTGCGTTGATCAGATAAGACTGTTTCTGCCTCCAAATTTTTGTTTTTCTTCACTCTCTTCAACTTTATTTAGGAGTTTTTCTATCTATGATCAGTATACCACTATGGAAACTCCCTTCCTTTGCATTATTTAGCCTCCATTGTACAAAGAATTGTGAATATTTTTATGTATTGTTCGCCATTTACAGTTCTCCTTTACAAAGAAGTAGCTTATTCGAACTGTCATCTTTTGATTTGGAAGTGTCGCAAGTGTCGTTTTCAGTCAAAGAAAAGAATACTACTATTCGTGATGGTCGATTACACTATTACTATTGTATTTGATTTGAATTAATAGTTTTTCAAGTGTCGAAAGTAGTTTTCAATTCAAAATCGCAAAGTGTCGTCATTGTCTTCCTTTCGTCTTTTGAAGAGAAAATTGTTAGTACTGTCATTTTGAAAAGATAATTTAGTTTTGTACTTAGAATTCTTTTTGTCATTCATACATTGTGAAAGTGGAAAACAAGTACATGCATGTGCATTTGCATTTAGACTGCTTGTTGATTTTGATTTAGGACAGTGCATTTAGTGTGTGCTCTCTACTCTATGTTGAAAGAATCTCGCTTCTGTTTCCTTAGTAGCTAGGATTTTCATTGCAGAAAGGAGAATAAAAGATTGTTTATCATCTTAGATTGCATTTTAGGAACTGTATATCTACATCATGTGGTGAACCTTAAAGGCAAACTTCTTAAGAAATATCAACTGTAAAATAAATTTAATGAACATAAAAACGCTTTGGAACCTAACACACAACCTTTAGAAGTATAGGCTAGAGATGTATTCCGACCTCGTAAAGCCTGGTAACTATCACTTTCATCATAGGTTGGGTGATTCCTCCTCTTTGAGACGACAAGTGCCAGTACGGACTTGTGCTCCCACGTACCCTCGAGTATATATTGGGGGACCACAATAGGCTATATCCTTTATCCTTAGGAAGTCGTGTCTGCCGCCCTCTTGATCGCAATGCACTGAACACAGCATTTGGGAAGATTGACTACCGTACCGTAAAAAGTATTCTGTAGTTTTGTGGTTGGTTTGGTAATCCCTCTCTCTAGATTTCCAGAGTAGTCTCTTTCATTCCTTTTCAGACTCCTTAAAGGAAAAGGTCCATCTGAGCACCTGTCACTTCAGGCTCATTAAAAATCGAAGGCGACTAGAGTCATCTTTAGCTTTTTCTTGACTCTTAAAAATTGAAAAAGCAAGTTGTGTCAAAGTGTCATAAAATTTGTTTTAATCGGAATAACGTCATTGTTTCCTCATTGGTCTTAGGTTGGGAAAATGGAGTCCACCAACCAAGGATTTCCCCTTGGGGGAAATCCTAGTCCTTTCTCCTCTTGGGGAGATGTTGGTGCACCTCATATGGCCGCATTGTCTCTTCTAGGACCGACAATTGGCTTGCCAATATGGCTCTTCCCGACCTCTCTTATTCAAAGTACAGTGGTTCCTGAGAAATCAAATCAACAAATAGATGATGCTAGAGTTACCCCCCAACCTTCTACTTTGTTTCTTTCTCCCTCCCCTCCTTCCTCTTCGATTGGTGGAGCTGGTAAAACTAAAAACCAAGTAGCTCAGAACAAGAAGAAAGGGAAGGAGAAGAAGAAGAAGTAGCCAAAGGAATAAAGGGGAAACCATGCATCATCTAGTGAAAATCCACACACTGCACCATCCAAACCTAAATCCCCATGTGTCATTTGCAAAGGAGACCACTATCATCGAGATTTTCCTTGCATCCCTCGGATCTTAAGGGACTAGTCTCCTCGTTTGCACAATCTGGTGTCATCAACCTCTGACGATCATGTTGAAAGTACACCGTCAACTAGTGAAAACGAAGTCTTTGGACAGAAAGGAAAATACAAATTTCCTTGTAGACTGTGTGAAGGCAATCATGCCATCCACCATTGTCCCTTCCTGGATGAAGCTAAAAGAGTCTTGGATAACCGTCCTACTTCACCACTACGGTTTCCTCCTATATACAAGAAACTCTTGCCGATTCCATCGCTAGTTGAAAATCCGACTGGCACACCTTTGTGGTCGGTCGAAGCATCTATCATTGAAGATAAACCCTCTGAGTCCACTCTGGACCAAATTCATTGGGTCAAGATGGCAGTCAACCTAGTCTTTTCTTTGGAAGGTCTGTCTTCAGATGATATAGTCATCGAAGAGAATGAGAACGACATCGTTCAAATTCTTTTCATAAACACAGACTTCGATGAACACGGCGGCAATCTACCCATTCCTTTACCATAGGAAGGAAGTTCGTCAGAGTCATATCCGGCCATTTATTCGGTCCCACCTCCGAGCAACCTAGTTATTTCTTTCGACTAGAATCTACTAGGCAGACCCCGTCTACCATCTATTGTACCATTTCGAATCATTGTACAAGCTTACAGAATGGTCATGGTCAGTATTATCATAGATGAAGGGGCTTCTGTGAGTATCCTTTCCTCAACTGCTTGGAAAGTAATTGGTTCACCATCGCTTTTGCCTGAGATTCGAAATCTGACAAGCTTCGACAAAGGAACCAGTCGACCGTTAGGGATCCTTCCAAATTTTCCTATAACTTTGAGAGGGAAAATCGTTTATCTGAACATAATGGTAGTCCAAGGACCTCTAGATTATAATCTACTCCTTGGGTGTGACTACATTTATAGCATGGGAGCCATTGTCTCCTCACTCTTTCGAGTAATGTGTTTTCCGTAGGAAGGCAGAGTGGTCCAGCTCATAGACCAGCTTTCATTCCCGAGCTCACACATAGCTAATAGTCAAATGCCATCCCTAACTGGTCTTTTCACGCAAGGAATGTCTCATCAATCTCCAGTCCATCCACCTAATGAGCACGAGTAATTCTGTGATTGTGATTGAAACCCAGGGGGCATGCACCCTGGTCTGCTTCGGCAGAAGAACCCCAGGTATAAGGTGGGTTTCCACATAGGAATATGACTAGTATGACACACCCATACGTTTAGGAAAATGGGATTGGACTGGAATAAGATACCTCCGTCAAAAGGTATGCCTTTCTTGACAGAGAAAATGTTTTTTTTGCAAATTGAAGGGTAACCTAGAAACTCTACTTTGTACGTTAAAAGGTATGCCTTTCCTGACAGAGCAAGTGCTTTGTTTGCAAATTGAAAGGTAACCTAGAGACTCTACTTCATTATACCTAGGGGCATGCAAACCTTTTCGCATGGAAGTGAAAAGCGACCATTTATTTTCTTAGTTTGTAGATTCTCAACCCTTTAAACTTGTATGATTCGTCGTTCTTAACTTACATAAAGAAAGGAATCAGAGCAAAGTTTCGAATGGTGCAAGCTCCCTAAAAATTGAACCTATCGATGAGACATCCTTATTATATGACTAACACGAGAAGTTTTACACAAAGTTCAAGCTCATTAAAAATTAAACCTAAGCAATGAGCATATGTTCTGCCGGAGTTTAAGCTCATTAAAAAAAATGAACCAACCTCCGGTAAATAACCATTGCAAAAGAATTATCATCGACTTTTGAGCCTTGGTCGTGTTCTTACATCGCCTCCACTCCATTTAGCCGATCATATGCCTCCATTTGGTTGTTTACCCTTTTGAGGAACAACTATGACGAGTGATTCTATTAGCCATCCTCGTAACACTGACGTGATTGGAAAATTCTAAACCTTACCTAGAACCAGCTGCTACCTGAAAATATCACTCGTTCCTCAAAAACGAGTCTCCTTTAAGCTCTTTTCATTTGAATTGTAAAATATGAAAAGATTGCCATGCAATTAGCCTCTCCAGCTCGTTAAAGCCATCGGAAGTGCTATCCCTCCTCTAGATTTTAATCTTTTTGGACCTGAGAGATTATTACACAAAAAGACCGAGCGCTTGTCATGTTCGACTCATTAAAACTATCGAAAATTCATCCCTTTTGTATTATTTCATACTTTTTTGGACTTAAGGGATTATATGATGAAAAAGGATTACTGGAGTTTCCTTTCCGTCCTTTTTTAGACTCTCTAAAATTGAAAAAGGACCAAGTTTTCTTTGTCGTTAAACTCGTTAAAACCAATAGCAACAAACTTGTCCATGCAGACAAGAACGAGTTTCACTGTTGCTAGGCTCATTAAAACATAGCAACAGGTTTGCCCGAAGGGAAAATTATAGAACAAGCATATGTTATCCTCCTCAAGCTTGACAAAAATAAAGAGGTACTGGTCAGCAATGACTGGGGAAAAATTGGGAAGAAAACTTGAAGAAACTTTATTGGTAGCAAGTCGCTCTTGAACATGACACTTTCACTCCATCACCATGATTGAGTTGAGTTGGGTTATTCCGTTCACCAGTCATATCACCATTGCTCCACCATACCATCCATTTTTTGGGTTAACGCTACCAATCCATTTCAGTTTCGCCGATATGTTCAAGAGAATTCGCTCAGAGAATTCACCAACCCAACTTGTGTCTCATCCGCTGCAATATCTTCACCCTTCATTCTTTCATGACCACCACCGTGAACTGCATATCATCAGATCGTTTTCACCTCCACAAAATCATTTGCTCCATTCCGTGTCGTAGATGTCGGATTCATTAAGGCCCTCCTACGACGGGTCACTTCTTGTCGACGTCAGCTCATTATCCAAGAATTCAACCTAGGAACAACCCTTTCAGTACTTTGAATCTTGCATGCATCAATGGAAAGTTTCTCACTTCCAACGACAGGTTTACATCAATGGGCTTCGACCGAAAGATTTTGCCTGGTGTTCGACGTCAAGTCCCATTTTCACACCACATGAATTATATTGTCATACCTTAAGGGTCATCGTCATTATCGGTGATTCCTCTCGTGCCTGTTAACAGCTTACATCATTGGCTGGTAATCAGGCTATGTCTTTCCATGTTCAACTCCAAAACATATTTTCACATGGATCGACTTGTACTTCGGGTGAATATTGAACGAGTTTGAAGACCCTGGATCTAGTTTCATCCATCCGGGTTGTGATATATTCAGGAAAATAAAGACATCAAAGTACATCATTGCTGCACAGAAGATCATCCAAATCAAAGGATGATGACTCTATCAGAATCATCAGTCTACCATACAGACGGTTGTCTGTCCTATGTACATGAAAATGAATTTATAAATTTGAGCATGGGAATGCTCGCCTCAGCTAGATCATGAAAATACTATGAAGATAATGTATTGTATTGTATCTTATTACAGGTCGCCTTCCAGTTCGAAAAACCTCGGCTCCTTATGATAAAGCATTTCACCAGACATCAAAAGATTTACGACCTCATGCTTAAGGGGGCAACTGTTATAGACATATTTGGGCACTTCAAACCCAATCATATATGTCCGTAAACCAAGGGATTCCGAGTCCCTAAAAGTGTTGTTTCACACCCTAAAGGAACAAGGTCAGCCAACTGCATCATCTCCCAGAAGTTCTCCATGGAAAACTGCTCATAACTGGTCAAAACTGGACCATACAGACTGCTCAGTGCTAAGGGTGTGATGCATCTCACCTGCTGCCACATGCAAAAAGTGCGATGCACACTGAAAATCCCTTCTGTAAGGTGTGATGGGCGAGAGTAGACAAATGGCAGAGACAATTTCCAAGGTGGATGATCATGGAATCTTCCAGAAACTTCTCCTGTGACACTTGCCTCTCTGAATTTACCCAGCGATGATTAAGAGATCATCAATCTTCAATTGGAACCAAGAACTATCAGAGAGAGGGCACTAATCAAAATCCCAGAAGTTGACTCACCCCCTTGCAAACATCTATATATGGATCCCTCATCCCAGAGATCCAGAGGCTGGAATTTTGTATCTTGTAAGGAAGTGTTGTTGGTTTCCTAGTGGAACATCATAGTGTCGGGTGATCTAAGCTTTTCATGAGGTGAAGAAGGGCTTTCATGCTGGGAGGATGACGTTGGGTCAGATCAATGGGTTGTAATCCTCTCTTCTACTCTTTCTATCAATAAAGCTATTCGTGTTTTCCTCCACATTCTTATATGTTTGATGATATATGCATTTGTGTGGTCAATATATATCTAGTCCTATATTGTTTATGATTGTAGATCCTAGTACTTTGAAGGTATTATGCTGCTTTGACTTTACAGGTACTCTTTGATGTGGGTAACCAAGGAAGGGGCGGAAAAGATCTGCCAGAGACAAGAAGGAACAAGTAAGGAACCAAGCGAAAGATCGAGGTTGGTATTCTTTGCCCCTCTCCTATCTACTTCTCATAAAGGAAAATGAAAGTAACTTTAGTTTGTTTGTTTCTAAGATAGCCACCCGTCTTAGTGGGCCTAGCAGCTCTGAATGGACACTAGATTTCCCAATAACACTTATATACCCACTTGACACCAATATTGGTTTTGTCTTTTGGGAGATCAATCAGTTCCAAAGCCCTATTCTTCTCTATGGTTGTAATTTTCTTCTTCATTGCATCAACGCAATGTTGCTCTTTTATTACCCTCTTCAAGGTGGGTTGGCTGAGAGGAAATAAAAGGAAATAGATTATGTTGATCAAAGTCATGCTCCTACTCATATATTCCTTTGTAGCTTCTAGTTTTCTGATTGTCTTTTGAAGAAGATAAATCACCTCCAAATTGACTACTAGAAGAAGTACCACTTTCAAGGTGTCGTGGCTCTTTGTGTACCTGCAATCTTGGCAGCCTTGGTGGATGAAGAGGTTGATCTAAAGCTTCATAAATTTGATCAAATTAAGATTTATTTTCAAAAAAATTAACATATCTTCTTAAAAAAAATATCTTGGTGAGGGGATTATAAAGTTTATAATCTTTTGATTGTTCGTTATAGCCTGAAAAGATTCATTTTTCATTTTTATCACCAAATTTCTTTCAAAAATTCTCAAGAACATGTGCAAATGCTACACAACCAAAAATTTCAAAGTGAGAGATATTCACCTTCTTATCATCCCAAGCTTCTTGAGGTACTACATCTTTGACACTGATTGTTGGAGATTTTTTGAGAACATATACTGTATTAGAAATAGCTGTAGCCCAATAGTCATTAGACAACATCTTTTCAAGAAGCATGCATCTTGCCATATTCATTATTAGCTGTTTTTTTTCTTTTTGCAACTCCATTTTCTTATGGAGTGTATCTTGTTGTGTTCTGCATGATGATACTTTGTTGTTGACAAAATTCTTTGAAATCATTGGAACTGTATTCTCATCTATCTGACCTAAGTAATTTTAAAGGCTTTCCAATTTGGTTTTTATCTTCTCATTTGAACCCTTTGAATCTTGAGAAAGTATCAATCCATTTTTGAGAAAATAAAACCATATTTTCCCCCGATAATCATAAATAAAGGTCAAAAAATAAAGAATTCCACCAATATATTGTGTTTTCATTGGGCCACCAATAGATTTTGTTTGCATTGGGCCACATCTATTTATGTGGACTAGCTCTAAGGGCTCTTTTTCTCTAGTGGAAGATGTGGGAAAACTGTCTCTTTTATGCTTTTCTAGAATACAAATTTCATTGTTACAATATTTTCATTTACAACAGGGAGACTAGTGGCCATAAAATGTTTTTGAAGAAGACTTAAGCTCTTGAAGGGAATATTCCGATACCTAGAATGCCATAACTGTGACTCATTTATCCTTTCAACACATTGTATGAAAAATACTATGAGCAATTTTGACTTCTAAGTGTCAAGAGAAACATCTTGTTCTTGGTTTTTATAACTTTTATATCAGTCTTCTATTGGGAAGTTTTTCATATATATAACATGTGATCCCTTGGAATATTACATCATAACCATGTTCCATCAATTGACCTACACTAATGAAATTTGTCTTCGTATGTGCAATTGTTGACAGTTCTGGACCCACCAACATGTCAAGGGGATCTCCCTGGCAGGAAGTTTCAATTAGACCTCAGACCGTTTGGTGTAGGAGTCCCAATAGTGGGTCGTAAGGTAATTCCTTGACCACGATGTCGCACAGAGGCAAGTATGATAACTCTGTCAATAGCAAGTGTGTGACAGATGTAGTGAGTCAAGGAATGAGTGTGAGAGGTTCCAACACTTCAAAGGGAGAGGAAGGTTAAGGTGAGCTCTAGGTTGAAAGGGATCAGTCCCAACTCGGCTAGGAACAAACAACATAAAGGATATGCACATCTTCCAGTAGAGCAATTGACAAAGATGTTGCAGTCACAACATACAAGGTAAGATAACATGGTACTCACAAATCAGTCCGAGATGAGTGTGATGGTTGAAATAAACAGGTACATGAGAAATGTTTGTCTAACGTCCAACAGAGCAGTCAACACAGATGATGACAACATTAATAACATTTGCAACACATTAACAACAAGATTCATATAATTGCATACAAATCAATTCCTACATAAGTACATAAGTTAAACATCATATATCATTAAGGCAACCGGAACAATCCAACTACAATAACAACATATGCATGAAAATGTGTTGGCTCTTATTATAAAAGAAGTGTAAATTACAATCATACAATATACCATGTAAACCTGCTAGTGCCATCAGTGGAATGTTATAGCCACATCTGCCTGCTCCCCCAAAGACATGTACTAGCTCTATGCAGTGGAGAAGCCAAGGTGTGTTACAACACTGCCCAAGCCTTATTTAAGATAGTTGTAATAGAAGCTTAGCTTACCAAAAGCCTATACAATGAGTTATGAGGGACTATTTATAGAAAAGGGTGGGGTGACCCTTGACATTGCCCTTTGGGACAGTTCAACTACCCTCATGACTCTTCACCTAGTCTATGACTATTACATCCAACTATTGAAACTCGACTAACACTTGACATGACTCAACATTACAATGCACATGTAATCATGTGAGACAACATAGCTTTAGCAAGCCTTGTAAGACATCACTGACACTCGGTCCGCTATGGTGAGACCAACTCTCTGACATGCTTGTGATGGTGAAGTTGGTGAGTTGATGCCAAGCTTGGTTGTTCGTTATGGTGTGCATGCACCTCATGGTGACATCTTGTTGAAGCGAACTCTTGCCTCTATTGCAAATGATGCATTGTTTCAACCCCTTCATCCAACTTGTATATTAACATGCGCATGGTATTCTTGTGTATGGTTTGATCCAACAACACACTGATGCATAGTGTCTGTGCTAATATTCAAGTGTGTGTTGGTGGTCATATGTATCAACTTACCGAAGTGCATGTTTAACCCTAGTTGGACTTGCTTCTTGTCTTAACTTTGGTAAGTGTGTTGAATGGGTTGGATTGCATCCGTGCGCTCAATGAAATACATGTTGTTGGATCCTTTGCATGTGATCAACAACATTGGTCACCATGTTTCTCTGTGTCAGCGATTGGGATGGATCCTTAACTTGTACTGGTGCAGTTTCATCTGTGAGTGCATGTTGTGCCCACTGTTGTTCCTGTTCCTGCTGCAACTCATTGGACTGTCAGTGCAACTTCATGTTCTTCCTGAGTTTCTGCTTCAACACATGAAACTCCTTTGTTCCATCTTCTTCCCTTGTGCAATTTTCATGTCGTGTCATCACTTCATAGCTTTAGTCTCCAAATTTGCTTTCATTATCAATCGATCTACTTGATCTTGCAACTTTGCTCCACCTCTATGTTGTTAACAACCTTCCTCTTCCATTAGTTATGTTCACTTCATTTGTTGCATTCATTGCATTCAGTATGTTGCCTTCAGCTGTTGTTCATGATGTTGTTCACTATGATGCTATTGCTTGATTTCCTTGTCCACGAACAACTTGATGTCTTTGTGAGTAGGCAAGCCCATGGAGACTTTATCAACTGCATTCCCAAGCATGCTTTGAATGGTGTCTTCATCTCTGCCCTCTTGGAAACCATTGTACCTTTACTACTAAGAGGTAGATGAAGATTTGTGATACCTGGAGACATGGAAACACTCATATTAAGCAATCTATTAGTCGAAAACCAAAATGAACATGAAAACTTACTTGCAACATACATGGGTGAATGATGATGAAGGTTGCGCAATTTGGGTTGGGTGGTCAGGAGACCGATTGCCAAGATTGCACAACGCATAATCTAGGCTGCTGGGAGACTAACTGGATGCTCCAACTACAAAATGAGAAATCCAGTTGAGTAGTTGGCTACTAGGATTATGTAATGCACAATTCCAGTTGGAAAGATTGTTGGCTTAGGGACAAATTTGCACAATTTTTTGGCCCAAGCAGCCACTAACCTCCAGAAATGTACAATTCAGACCAGGAGGCTAGTGCTAGGCTAGAATGTGCCAATCTAGAGAGGAAGGTGAGCCTTGGTGAAGGCAAAGACTAGGCCAAGGTTGGCCCGACTCGCCGATGGGCAACTAAAAGCAAGTAAGTTGATGAAATGCATGGAGACACTAAGTGATAGCAGAAGCGATAAATAGTGCATGCAAAACATGAATGGAAGAATGAGAAAATAGATCAACATGCATGTGGGTGAGGTCGTTCTCCAGTTGGACGAACGTCCATGCAAAATAGTTTCATGCATTCGATAGTAGTTAGATAGATACAAAAATTGAAATAGAGCTAGGACAAGCTAGTATACATGTAAACGACAACAAGCGTTCAAATAAATCAAGCAAATAGTACTCATACAAGCAAAAACCGAAAAAGCAACGGAAATGCGGCATAAGGCATGGGAAGAGAGCTTATCCAAAAACAGCTGAGTTGAATGTGCCGACTACTCCTAGATGTGATGTGGGATGTCAAAGCTACAAGGTTCACGTGAGAAATTAGCTCTACAACGGCTGGTTGATGAATTTTGATAACATCAAGGTTATGACACACATGCCACAAATCTAGGGGAAACGATACTTGGAGAGAGGTTTTTGAATTGTTCCTTGCATGTAACCTCCAACTCCTAAACATAGATCCTTGAAACAAGGGATGCCCTTTTATGCTGTCTTGGGAGAGACAACCCATGCATGCAAGTTTTTTTGCTTAATCCTAGAGGGAACCGGTCAACTCGGTGGCACATGCAAGAGACTGCTTGACTGTTGAAGAAAAATGTGCATTCCTTATTGTAAACTGGGCTGATTGCCCAAGGGGATTGCACAATCTATGGGCCTAGCAGCTTATTGTTGCCAAGATTTGTACAAATCCTAGGCTGAATAGCCTGTTGATGGGAAAAATTGTGCAAATCCTACTGGGAGGGTTGGCTGGTAGGATTGCGTAATCCTGGAGCCCAGCAGACTGTGCAAATCTTATTGGGAGGGTTGGTTGGTAGGATTGCATAATCCTGGAGCCCAGCAGGCTGTCAGAGGGAATTGTGTAATTCCTAAAGGGAAGGTTAGTTTCCCTCTAGAAATGTGTGAATTTCACAGGGATGTTTCTCAACTTGCAGCTAGACCAAGTCTAGATGAGCAACCTTTGAAGGGAAAAGATCAAACTATGATTGACCGGCTACCTTTGAGCAAGAAAGACACTAAAGCTTGAGGACTTGACGAAGCAAGGCAAGCTACTATGAAAGTCGGTAGGGAGGCTCCAAAACAGGCAAAGGAAAAATTTTGGAGGGTGGTTGTAGCCACTACAACAGGAACATAATAAACATCAAGGATATGTATGTGTTAATTTTGTTTAGTGAGAACAAGAACAACACCTTTCCCTTCATCTTTTATATGAGAACATTCTCTAAGAGTAATTTGAAATGTTATGGAAGCATTAATGCAAGAAATAATATTTTTGTTACATGTCATATGGTTGTTGTAGTCACTGTCTAGAAACCAAAGGTCCTCATTGTGATTGTCTTGAGAAAGATGGTAGGAAATAAACATGGATTCAAAGGATTATCATTCATTGTTGGAGATATGGACACTGCCTCTTTGTTGATCTCACTATTTCTTTTTGCATTCATGTTCATAATACTCGACTTTATTACAGTAATAGCACTAGAAATAGGATTTTCTCCATGTACAACTTCTCTGAGTCTTGTTATGCGAATATCTCGACTGCTCTTCTACATGATGATGTTATGTAGATATACCTTTTCTTTTCCATTTGCCTCGCTTGTTGCTTCGTCTATATCCTCTTCCTCTACCTTTTCCAAGAGACACTTATGCTTTGAAAGCTTATTCCATAGTATCTTCTCCCAAGTTAAGTCTTATTCCATGGGACGAAAGCAATCCAATCAACTATTCTACTAACAGAGTTATAAGATCTTTGGTATCTAGAATCGTTGTTACAAGCATGTCATATTTATTTGGCAAGCTTCAGAGGACTTTTTCAAGTATCTTCTTATCTATAATAGTTTCACCTATAAGATTGATTTGATTGACTATGCCCATGACTCTAGTGTTGAACTTATGAACACAGTTTCTATCAATGATCTTCGGGGTTTCAAAATGAGCCTGCAATGTTTGCAATTTAACAATATTCACTATACCATTACCTTGATATACAACTTTCAAAATATCCCAAGCTTCTTTTGCTATTGATGTCCCGGTTATATTGTCAAAGATAGAGTCATCGACTAAATTTGGTACCCAATATTTGGCTTGGTTCCCTTTCCTTCTTAGTTCAACGGTTGCATTCCTCTAATTATTGGTCATGGCTGCCAATGCTTCTTGGGTCGACTCTATATAGGTGTTCTGAAGTGTATCTCAACAATCTTGAGCTTACAAAAAAGTCTTCATCTCTAAAAACTAAAACACATAATTTTTGTTAAACAAAATTAGTGTTTGTGGCAAAGGACTCCAAAAAGCCCTTTGTTGAATGTGGATATGTGCATTTTGTTCACAAATTCATGGTCAAAGTTATTTGAATAAAAAACCCTTTTGAGTTTTTTCTAACTAAAAAAACCTTTTAAATAAAGCACTCTCCTTTTTCTTTTATAATAAATTCCATTTCGTTTAAAACAAACTTAAATAAAACCCCTTTTTAAACAAACATAATGCACTATCATATTCTAGAAAAAATGAACGACCCCCCTTTTTTTTAATAGCCCCTTTTCGTTTACAAAATAAATTATATTTGAGCTTGGCTTGTAAGGAAATTCATGCTCCCGAGATTCGTTTTTCAAACAAGACTTTCACGGTGATGCCTTCGGTTATTGATTTTTCATGCTGCGTGAGATTTTTGTGCTTGCCTTTTTTACTCGTGCTTGGTGACTACATGAGCTTTTTTTACTCGTGTGTTCTGACTGCATCAGCCTTTTTTTAATTGGAGTCGAAAATTGCTCCTTTGGGTACGTAGGGCCGGCGAAAATTGCGATAAAAAATTTGTTTCTGAAGGTTGTCAATATTGTCGCACCTTTTTGTCTTCAGGGTGCAAAGAACCAACAATACTGTCACACCTTTTCTTTTTTAACCTGTAAATCTTCACCTTTGAGACTGCGATGGTCTCATCTAGCCTTTTTTTTTTTAATTGCACCTAGCTTCTCTCGGACTCGGGCTCTTCTTGACCTCTTTGGATAACCAGAAAATGAATTATGTCGGACCACCACCTTATCGGAAAGCACTAAAGTTTTGATCATTGAGTAGTCCCGTCCGTTAACAAACTTGACTAAAAGGACATTTCAAGATAATAGAAATCTCATACTAGACATTAATGATATTATAATAAGTAGAATGGTAAATAATAAGTAATAACCAATATAAAATAGTAGGATAGCAGTGGGATAAGTTGCTACTCCCCAGCTCTTTGGATAACCAGAAAATGAATTATGTCGGACCACCACCTTATCGGAAAGCACTAAAGTTGTGACCATTGAGTAGTCCCGTCCGTTAACAAACTTGACTAAAAGGACATTTCAAGATAATAGAAATCTCGTAATATCACCATCACCGCCCATTGGTTACCACCAACGAGTTGACAATGAAGAGTGACAGTTGTCAGGGTCGTCAAGCTTATTTCGATTGGAGGTTCTTTAAGTTTGTCAATGTGGCCAAGTAGGCCCCTTCCCGTTTCCGTTTCCCATCAGTTTACATAAACAGACAGATTCATCTCCTTCCAAAGCCGCAAAAGTTTTCAATCAGTTTGCGTAAACAGAGAGACCATTCTCCCTCTAAAGTCGCAAAACTCCCCGAAATTTTTTCAATTGAGAACGTCAGCCACAGTTGTGTCTTTTCATTGTACTTGAAAAACCCTGCCACGGTTTGAGTTTCAATTTCAAATTCAGTTTCAAAATCTAAACCCTGCAGTATACCACCTCTCCTTTCTCCATGAGCTTATTCCAAGAACATATTGTTTAGTTTGAATTGACGCAGGGTAATTGCAGAAAGTACAGCGGGAGCCCATCGCTGACTTACTACAACACGTATTCAGCTTATATAAATTTAACCAAATTGCAAACTTACAACGATGAAATTTTCCAGAAAAGGAAGGGAAATGCTGGCAGAACAATTGGGTATGAAGTAAATGAAATCTTTGTGCACACAACAGGAATCCCCATTGTCACTACTCTTGCGAAGGTAATAAGCTCATTAATTTCCACAATTCACACTATATTTTAAAGATTTATATTGTATGTAGAAAAGCTTTTTATAGTAAAACTTCGTGAATTATTTTCTGTTTCCTGATCTTGATCGAGCTTGACTAGTACAAATTATTTGAGAAACCATCCATTACATTAAACCGTTTATCAACGAAGAAGAGACAATTACTCCAATCCAATTTGGAAACACAACAAAGGAAAACATGGAGATTAAGGTTTGCATGGAGTTTGGAGTTTTGTTTAAAGGATTCCTGAGGAGCTTGAAAATCACAACCTCGATGTAGAGTCCCGCACATATTTTTTTTCTTGCATGTCAACTTCTGATGCATTGTTCCCCAACATCTTGCTCACATCGAAACTTTATTTTAGAATGTATAGATAAATTACATTATTAAATGCTGGTTTGTTATCAATAATTAGAAATATCGTAAATTATTAAATGTTGGTTTGTTATGAGTATTTGAGATATGGTATTATTATTAATTATTTACTTTAGGCAGGTGGCTTTTTTGATAGGAACTTTTTAACTTTATTTTGAGTGAAGTAAGAAATACATCATCATAATTTATGAAGTGTGTATTTATACTTTCCAGGTTAATTATTTAAAGCAGAGAATTATATTATATTTGTAAATTTCAGTGTAGATTTTGATTTTCTTAATTTATTTTAAAATGAAGATACATTGTTTTTATCATAATATTTAAAGAAAATATAACAAAGAGAAAAATTTAAATATGGTAAAATTTGATTAAGGGAGAATGAAGCCAGTGAAAAATTATTTATAAAAAAGAATTAGTTTAGATTGAATATATCATTTGCATTAATTATACTACTTAATTAGTGTCTAAAATTGAACTCTTTGAAAATATTTTTCACATAATATTCTATTTGTAGATTATTAATTATGATCAATATTAATTGTGCATATGCTTACTACTTTAGATTGTGTTTTTTTCAAAGATTTTGAACAATTTTTATATGATTTTTTCTTTTCTCATACACAACACTTATACTTGAAAAATTATGTATAAAGGAAATTACTTTGTTGTAAATACTTTAGTTATTAACTTAAATTACCAATATATCACCTCAAAAAAATAAAAATAAAAAGAGCAATTCTCGATTTACATATTAACAAGATTGTATATTTAAATTATTTTTATAAATTCATATCATGATCAAAGTTATTTTTAGCTTTGTTACTAAAACTTTGCAATCACACGGAATTACAATTAACATTATGAAACTAAAACTAACATAAATTATTTCTAATCTGTCTATTCTCCTTTAACATATTTGTGTTACAAAAATTTGATATTTCTAAGCTGTCTATTCTCCTTTAACATATTTGTGTTACAAAAATTTGAATTTTTTAGTTTATCGTGTTTTATGTTCCAAACTTGTAATGTAAAATAACAACTTTTTTCACGTAAATCTAATCAATTTAGGCAATATGATCCACTTACACACATATATTTATTTATTTATTTATTTTGTTTTACCATTTAGCTTGTTATTATTTCTTTGAGTGATTATATATATTTGAGATTTGTATTTTTTGTTTAAATATATAAACATTGGTAAGAAATTTATTTTAATTTTTTTTAGGTGGATTTATTTTTAATTGTTTTTTAGTATCTCTTAAGAGTTTATCTAATTATTTGTTTTTGTCATTTATGATAAGTAATACTTTATGTTACAAATTTTTGAATTTATGGGGTTTTGTGTTTCAAACTTGTAATGTACAGTAAAAACTCTCTCAGGGTTGCCTTATATATGAAATCTATTCAATTCCAGCACTTTGATCCACTCTTTTATATATACATAGACTATGTTATGTTATTTTTTTAGTGATTATATATATTTAATATTTGTATTTTTTGTTTAAAATATATATAAAAATTGTAGGAATTTATTTTAACATTTTAATTGTATTTATTTTTAATTGGTTTTTGGTTTCTACTGAGAGCATAGCTACTAAGAATTTGATTTTGCAATTTAGTCAATTAGGCACTTTGATCACTTTACTTTCTATATAATATATATATATATACTATGTTTTTTTTGTAGTGATTGTATTTATTTGAGATTTGTATTTTTTTTGTTTAAATATAAAAAAATTTGGGAAATTTATTGTAATATTTTAAGTGTATTTATTTTTAATTGTTTTCTGGTATCTTCTAAGAGTTTAGCTATTAAGAATTTGATTTTGTCAGTTATGATAAGTAATATTTTAATAGTCAATCCAAGACCTCATGGACAGAGACATATTCTTACTTTAATTAGATTTTCTTCTTTACTTTATTTATTTTATAGTTTATATTTAAATTT
Source organism: Pinus taeda (assembly GCA_000404065.3). Lineage (NCBI taxonomy): Eukaryota > Viridiplantae > Streptophyta > Pinopsida > Pinales > Pinaceae > Pinus > Pinus taeda. Next base: position 192,556 of record APFE030580275.1, read on the forward strand.
AATTTTAATGGCTATAATAAGGATGTTTTATTAAATTTCATTATGTTGTCTTTTTATCCACATAAAGTTATTTATATTCTCAAATTTTTGATGTATATATATGAGATTTATGATCTTAGATGTTTTGAGTACATTTGCTTTATTACTTTCTTAATTTTTTATTTCTTTTCTTTGGTGTATCCTTGGATTGGGGTTATATTAGGCTTAGAATATATATATATATATATATATATATATATATATATATATATATATATATATATATATATATATATATAATATGATCTATTTTCTAATTTTGTTTTAACGGTTATAATAACAAGGTTATCATGCTCACATTTTCTTATTTTTCTTATTAATGTGGTATTTTTCTTATCCACCTAATTGTTTATGTTTTCAATTGTGGCTGTATATGTAGAAGGTCTATAAGCTTTACCATTGTTTATGTTTTCAATTTTGGTTGTACATATAAAAGGTTTATAAACTTTACGGTTGTTTATGTTTACAATTTTGGTTGTACATATAGAAGGTTTATAAACTTTACCTTAGATTTCTTTTCTTTGGTACATTTACTTTGTCATTTTATGAATTTTTCATTTTTTAAAATGCATTCTTCCATTAGGTTTATATAAAAGTCTTAGGACATTTATTTTGGAAATTTTTGGTGCATTTACTTTATTATTTTTTTTAATTGTATTCTTGGATTAAGATCTCTTCTTTTAGGTAGATTTTCTTCTTTGTTTCATCTATTTTATGTGAATTTTATTTTATTTTAATTTCTATTCTTCATTTTTGTTTTAATGGATATAATAATATTTTGTTTACACCCACACTTTCTTGTTTTCCATTGTAATGTTGCATTCGTGTTATCAACATGACTTTTGTCATGTTCTTTTATGCCTATATCTTCTTATGAACAATTCTAGATGGGCTAAGCTAAGCTTCTTTCATTTGCAAATAGCCTTAAATGAGTTGTCATTGATTTATATCTATCATAATACACTTCTTCAAAGTCAATGTTTTAATATGGCAACAAACTACAATACGACATCACCCATGTTATAGTCCTCCCTCTATCACTATGAATAGAGTTTTTGTTTGAAGAAATCACCACCTTTTATTATAGGTAGCTCTAGAGATGGAGGGAGTGGCAATGATGAAGGTTGAGGACGATACAAGAAAATGTTTATTATGTAGGATTCAATGTCGTGGAATAATATGTCATCCACCATTTCAAACTTGTTGTTGGTGTTGAAAAAATTTACAGCTTGATTGACATAGAGGGCCTTGAATTTGTTGACATAAGATGGGAGGGGTAGTTTTCATCAATTTTTTTTTCCCTAGAAAAATAAACGTAATTATATTCATCAAACAAGAAAGAAATTACACTTTTCATATGTGAAAACATAATCCATAGATACAGACTGAGAAAATAATTCTCAACCATCTAAAAACAAGAGCGCAAAAGGGCCAATATAACGACTATTTTAGATATAATTTTGCCACAAATGTCAGGAAAACATTTAAACCCTAGGGTCCACATAAGAAAAAAAAACCCTAGGCTTGGAAAAGAAAATCTTGTTACACATAAAATACACGACTAAAATCCCCAAATACAATCAAACTGAGAATATTCTAAAAAATGAAAAAACAACTAAGAGAGTCCATTCATGGGACCAGAATTGGGAAACAAAACACTACTTGAGAAGGCTAACAAACCCCAACAACAATAACATTAACATTGCAATAACATCGAAATTTGTGACAGGAAAAGTGCCACTAGAATAAACAAAAAAGGTGGATGAATGATCATCGACAATGAGACGACCTACAGATACACCATAATATAGAACAACATGTAGAAATCTACCAATACCCCAAAATAATGTTGAACCTTGAACAAGAGAAGGACACGAAGGCAACAACAACGAGCCGTGGCCCCAATTGAGAGAGCGACTAACTAATTGACAATAATGGAAGGCAATACAAATCGACATTGGAAAGCAAGAAACACCACAAAAGCCTTGGAAAGGGAACAAAAACAAATATAATGGAGCCACACTCAGACAATGAGGCACAAGATCTGGAAACCCGTTCATGGCAGTGGGGAAAGGCAACATGAAAAAGATTGGGTCTATAGCTAGGGTTCTAACCATCAAGCCTTTCCCCCCATAATGTCTCCAGTAATTTTCATCAATGATCACTCTAAGCTTAACATTAGTCCATCTACTATATCAACTTGTTCAACACGTGCTTTAATTCTCAATTTTCTTACCATATATTGGGAGTAATCCTCCATTTACTAATGTTGCTTCCTCTAATACAGGCCTTATGCCCCACACCCAACCCTAGAATAAATTTTATGTGGTTTATAACATTTTCAATGGCCCTTAATCCTTTAAGCCTTCATCAAGGACCTAAGCACCCTACTTTCTTTGCTTGAACTTGACCAATGCATTTAGATATCCATCTTAGGATACAAGACTTCATAATGTTACCCACATTCCACTATGTGGCCAGTAACACTTATGAAGGTTCTATATTATGAGTTTAGGTCATGTTCATTGCAAATGAGCCTTAGAGATTCATTTATGGTATAAATACCTTAATTTTGGTTCAGGACCCAGTACACACATCCCCACTGTGAAAGTCTTATATTCATGTCTATATCAATCTTGTATGACAATGATCCACTTTAAGTGTCTATGTTATGCTCATGGCCTTGATCATGGCCCATTAGCTCAAGTAACTTATGTTATGGCGAACACGCCTCAACTTCTTCCTTGACCATCATCTCATACTCAACTTCTCCCATATCTCACTTAAGAATGATGATATCCTAAACAACGCATGTTGTATGGTTTGAGATGCTTCTCATGTCTCTTGGTTCCTGGAAGATTCACCTAGCAGCTAAGGGCCTTATTTTGATGTCATACACACTAGCAAGGCCTTGAGACCCATCCCTATAGGAACAACCGTATTCCACTTATAGGTAAGACGTCCTCAATTTTTAAGCATCCCAATAAGGAATCACACATAGCTTGGTTATGGCCATAAAATTAAATAATAATTATTATAATTTATTACCATTTTAATGAGAAAAAGTTATTATATATATAGAGAAAAATATTCTTAAATTAGTATATGGTATTTATTTATTTAAAATAATGAATAGTATGTGCATATATTTAAATATCAATGTTTTTCATAAATTGTGAAGAAATATAGAGAATAATTAACATATTCCCCATAATAAAATAAAGTAGTTTCAATATTCATATGTGTAAATTTATTTTAACCATGGATTTATCAACGGACACAAGGTGTTGATTTCTTTTAGAGTAAAATATTATAGTACTAATTATGATTACTATTATGATAGTGCTAATTAACAAATATTTTAATCTCTTAAAAACATAAAAACATAAGAAACCTTCCCCGTTGAAGTCGTTTCTCCTTCCTATCGGGATTCAGTTCAGGTTGTGCAAGCCATCTTTCTGTATCGCAGCTTTTAGAAATAAAACTAACATATTTACTAAACCATAGCGTTTGAACAATAACAAGTTTAATTCAAAAAATATTCCTGTACCACCAAGTTGCTGGTGTTGTTGGCAATATGGTAAGTGTTTAGCCGTCATCACGTTCCATATTGGGCAAATTGTGTTTTGTATTATTTCTTATTTTCGTTGTATACTGTAGATTTAAGAATATTTGGAAATGTAATGGACACGAGCTAAATCTAACTATACGTACTATTCATTATAGTAATATTTAGTTATGTTGATTGACATTCCAAAATATTTAGAAATCCTAAAGATAGGAGCGAAATTAACTGCTTGGACTATGCCAGCATTCTGCCATGTCTTTTGAGATTCCAGAATATTTGGAACGTTAATAAACATGAGCGGAATCAACTGTTTAATTTTGTTAATGTCAGTAGCTTTCTAAAATATTTAGAGATATACAATGAAGCCTCAGGTCAACAGTGATATGTAAAGGTCTATTTGGGTAATCTTAAAACGCATAGATAGTACGTTCAATTTTTCGATGAACCCTTTATATTTTAAGCGATGGCTTGTGTATAGAAGCAGCATTGGTTCTCCACTAAGTACGGTGGAATTTTTCAAAACTTTACAGCTAATATTAAAATGTGTTAATTTATGGTGTAGTTTTAAAATTGTTTTAAAATGCGATCTCTTGGAGTTACGACATCGTTTATGTTTTAAGCTCTGGGCTGTCTTTGATGTATTACTGAGTATTGGTTTTCTGTTAGAGAGGAGGATGCCCATTGTACACTGTAATGAGAGAAGTAGTGCACATACTAGGAGAGTAGTAGGTTCTAGACTTGCCTATGCATGAGAATTTGCAGTTTGCCATAGCGAAGAGGATGAACCCTGATTCAAGATTTTTGTCCCCTGACAGCACGTCAAATATTGTATATTCATCCATTCAATATTTATGAGCTGATAGTGTACGATGATAGAATTAAGCCATTAAGTTATTCACAAAAAACATACATAGTCTATGTAATTTCTCGTTTAAACAGTATTCGTTCAATCCTTTCCAGTGCAAGGGATGGCTTGTCTGTAGAAGCAGCATTGGTAGTGCACAACACTAACCTTATTGGTTAAATCCTAAGGTAATGTTCCATTGATGTAATTCAAAATACAGTGAAACATTTCAAAACTTTATGATTTAAATTAAGATGTGTTCATCTATATTGTTGTTTTTTTCTTAAATTTGTTTCATAATGCCATCTTTGGATTGACAACACTGATTTTGTTTTCATGTTTTGCCTCTTTGATACAGTGCTGAATATCGGTTTCAAAATATGCATTTGCATGAAATTTTACAGTTTGACGTAATGAAAAGAATGAACCCTAATATAACTTTTAGTTCTCATGGCAACACTTTAAATAATGTGTATCCGTATCTATTCATGTTTCAAAAAATTTCTCAATTTCTACATACCCAAAAAAAGGTTTGCACCTCTATGGATTTCATCCCTCCCCATTTCATGTTAGATGGATCTAAGCTCTTGGTGTTAGATGGATCTAAGCTGGTTCAGTTGAGGGCAACAATGTCAGAATTTTACATTATGATTATTATGTATATTTTTGAGATAAAATTCAATATTCACAATGTGTTTTTTTTGTTTGGCATGACCATATCATATTTTTGAGATAAAATTCAATATTCACATTGTGTTTTTTTTGTTTGGCATGAACATATCATTCTCCTTTTTATTTTGGTTTGTGTTGGTTTCCTCGAATGGTTTCTAAGTTTGTGTTTGGATGCTTTGAGTGGTTTGTGTGTTTGTGTTTGGATTTGGATGGTAATGTTTTTGAATGTTACAATTGTTGTATTATAATTTTATATGTGTGTGTAATTCTTTAGTAGTAATTAGCTGGCGATGAAGAAGGGAGACAGTGTTTTCAATAGCTTGCAGAAAGATTGATATTGCACATCTATTTGATTTAATTCTAGGTATCACAACTTTTGACAACTAAGTAATTTTAAATAGTGTTCCTCCAAATATTACAAAATATATCTTGAAGAGTAGTTTCATCTATTTGATGTAATTTTATGTATCACAACTTTTGACAACTAAGTAATTCTAAAGAGTGTTCCTCCAAATATTACAAAATGTATCTTGAAGAGTAGCTTTAATAAGTTACTGCCATAAGATTACTTTTCAAATGATTTTTTTCTTTGTTTCTGTTTCAAATAATTTATTTCCTTAAAAAATAATTTGATGTTTTTTTAATCTATAGTCTATTTTGCAAAGTCAAGAAATAATGTATTTTATGAACTTTTTTAATGAGTGGCCAGATTAGTAAAATATTTACGTTATTTGTTTCTCCAAAAAATTATCACATCTGCTTTGAAAATAGTTTGATTTGTATTAATGTTTATATACATACATTTTCCTCTTATAAATATTTTGAATACATTGTTGTATGCAATTACTCTATTATTAATTTTGATTATATGTAATTGCCTATTAGTAATTACTTGGTGATGAAGGGAGACGATCTTGTTAAGGATTAATTTGCAGTTTTTTTGCACATCTTTTTCATTTTAATTCTAGGTATTCCAACTTTTTACAGCTAATTATTTCTTAATAGTGTCCCTCTACATATTACTAAATATATGTTCAAAAATATATTTTTGAATAATATATGGCCTCAATATTAACATCTAATGCACATAATCCAAAAATAAAATAGGATTAGAAAACAACATCTACACTGAAATCACTGCATCTAATGCAAGTAATCAAATGACATTAGAAATCAATATCTACACTGAAATCAATGCATCTAGTGCAAGAAATCAAATAGGATTAGAAATCCACATCTACAATGAAATCCATGCATCTAGTGAAAGAAATCAAATATGATCAGAAATCCACATCTACCCTGAACTCCATGCATGTAGTGCAAGCAATAAAATAGGATTAGAAATCCACATCTACATTGAAATCAATGCATCTATTGCAAGTGATAAAATATAATTAGAAATCAACATCTACACTAAAATCAATGAATCTAGTACAAGCAATCAAATATGATTAGAAATCATCATCTACACTGAAATCAATGCATCTAGTGCAAGAAATTTTCTTCCCTCTCCCTCTTATCTATCTAATCATGAAAATTACTTTTAATAATTTATAGTCTCAAGATTAGCAACATCTAATCCATCTAATGCAAGAAATCAAATAGGATTAGAAAACAACATCTACATTGAAATCAATGCATCTAATGCAAGTAATCAAATGAGATTAGAAAGCAACATCTACACTGAAATAGTGCATCTAGTGCAAGCAATCAAATAGGATTAGAAATCCCCATCTACACAAAATGCATCTAGTGCAAGAAATCAAATAGTATTAGAAATCCAAATCTATACTAAAATCCATGCATCTAGTGTAAAAAATCAAATAGGATTAGAAATCCACATCTAGACTAAAGTCCATGCATCTAGTGCAAGCAATCAAATAGGATTAGAAATCCACATCTACACTAAAATACATGCATCTAGTGCAAGCAATCAAATAGGATTAGAAATCCACATCTACATTGAAATCAATGCATCTATTAGAAGAAATCAAATATATTTAGAAATCAACATCTACATAGAAATCAATGCATGTACTGTAAACAATCAAATGAGACTAGAAATCATCATCTACACAAAAATCAATGCATATAATGCAAGTAATCAAATAGGATTAGAAACCAACATTTACACTAATATCAATGCATCTAGTGAAAGCAATCAAATATAATTAGAAATCAACATCTACACTAAATTCAATGTATCTGTTGCAAGCAATCAAATAAGATTAGAAATCACTATCTACGCTGAAATCAATGCATCTAGAGCAAGCAATAAAATAGGATTAGAAATCAACATCTATACAGAAATCAATGCATCTAGTGCAAGTGACCAAATATAATTAGAAATCAACATCTGCACTAAAATCAATGCATCTGCACTAAAATCAATGCATCTAGTGCAAAAAATCAAATATGATTAGAAATCTTCATCTATACTGAAATCAATGCATATAGTACAAGAAATATTCTTCCCTCTTTCCCCCTCCATCTATATCATATATCCTTTCATCCCTCCTTATTTGTCTCTTTATCTCACCCTCCCCCCAAGCACACACACACACACATACAATATTTCCATATCTATATATCTCTCCCTCCCTCTCTATATCTCTCTCTTCTCCCCTATATTCACCTCCCATCTATATATGTACCTCTGCCTCTCCTTTGTCACTTTGTATCACACCCAAAACATACACACTATTGCTCAATATCTATATATCTCTCGCTCCCACTTCTTCTCCTTCCCTCTTCCTCTCCTTCCCTCTTCCCCTTCACTCTCCCTCTCTCTCCCTTCTATCTCTCTTCCCTCCTACTCTCCTCTCTCTCTATTTCCCTTATCACTCTATCTCTCTCTATCCATCTCTCTCTCTCTATTTATTTCTTCTTACCTCCCTCTCTCTTTCCCTCCAAATCCATCTCTCTCTTCCTCCATCTCTCCTCTCTCTCACTTTATCTCTCTCTCTCTTTCTCTCTGACCTCCCTATGTCTCTCTCCCCCCTCTCTCTTTACCCTCCAACTCTGCCACTCTCTTCCTCCCTCTATCTTTCTCTTCCCCCTTTCTTCTACCTCTCCTTCTCTGTTTCTATATCTCTCCCTTGCCACTCCCTCTTTCTCTCTCTCTATACCTTTCCCTCTCTATGTCTTTCTTATTCACTCCCTCTCTCCCCCTCCAACTCCATCTCTTTTTCCTTCCCTCTTTTTCCTTACCTCTTTCCCCCTCTCTCTCAAGTCATATCTATAGTCGTTCCCCTCTCTCCTTTTCTCTCCTACCTCCCTCTCTCTCCCTCGTATCTCTCTCGCTCTCTCTCTCTTGTCTCCAACCTTGTTCCTCTCTCCCCATATCTCTCCCTCTCTTCCCCCTCCATCTTTATGTCTCTCTCTCTCTCTCTACATTCCTCCTCTCCCCTCTCCATTTTATCCCCATCTCTCCCTTGTCACTCCCTCTATCACTTTATATCTTTGTTCTTCCCTCCATAATATCTAGAGTTAATATATAGCAATGATATATTTATCAATATAATATAACAATTTTATATCATAAAAAAGTTAAAATGCATTTAATCCAAAGTTATTAAATTTGAATAGTATAATATTATTTATAGTGTTTCTGTAGGGCATGAAAGAAAATTTATAATAAACTACATTCAAATTAATATTTGCAAGATTAGAACTTTGAGGTTGAAATATTTATATTCTTAAGACTTTAATATATCCATTGGATATGGTTTTTCCGTTTAACAATTCATTTTAGAAATATTTAATTAAAATAAATATTAAAAGATTTTGGAGTAAGATTTCGCATTCTTTGTGTTGAATTAAGTTTTTTCCTTTGATTTAAGACATAGTATTGGATTTAGTAAATCTAAGTAAATATGTTTAATATTTTACCTATTTTGGAATTTTAAGGTGGTAAATTTTTTGTTAAAGGTAAATTTATCATCCATTGAAATTCATGTATATGAAGATAAATATTAACTCCTATCTATCAATCTCCAAGAGGGATAAAATCTCTTGAGGTGGAAACCACATTTTTGAGTGCAAAAATTGAGGAAATGTGAGAGATTTGATTCCTCTCAACGCTTGGTAGATAAACGGTCAAGATGGATCTAGGTTGGTTTCAGTCATGTGTGGCCAAATAAAATCTAACAAACATATGATTAATTTTATCAATAATATGTAAATTCATCTAATATTATTATAATCATTTTAAATATGCTAAATATGTCAAAGATTAATCTGGTCATTTTAATATTAATTGTTGTCAAGACAATAAATATTGTTAATAACTTTGATGAAATAGAATTTTTGAATGTAAAGTGAGAATATAATAGTGTTTAATGATAGAAAAATTGAATAATAAGAATATAGTCAATTACAATTAGTCTTCATTATGATTAATCTCAAACTATTTTCTTGTACTATTCTTATTATCACCATTGTTACTTGTCTCATCTTTTCATATCGATTATATGAAAAGGACAGATTATATGAAAAGGGCAAGTTAAATCGTAAACCATTTAAATCTTTAGTCCGAGCTATTGTAGTAATCATATCTAGTCTATATTTCTCTCCAAAATTAATAGGTTGAATTACAATAACACAAAAGTCAATTTACATTATTCATAATGGTTTATGCTTACACTAAAATCAATGCACAATGTTAATCCAATCACTTTAAAATTAATGTACCATCATACATCCAATTACATCAAATCAGAAATCAACATCTACATTGAATTCAATGAACGTAATTAAAATAATCACATAATATTAGAAAACAAGATTTACACTAAAATCAGTGCATCTAATGCAAGCAATCAAATAGGATTAGAACTCAACATTTACATTGAAATCAATGCATCATGTGCAAGCAAGAAAATAGTATTATAAACCAAAATCTACACTAAAATTGATACATCTAGTGCAAGCAGTCAAATAGGATTAAAAATCGTCATCTACACTGAAATCAATGCATTTAGTGCAAGCAATCAAATAGGATTAGAAATCACCTACATCGAAATCAATGCATCTAGTGCAAGAAATCAAATATTATTATAAATCAACATCTACATTAAAATCAATGCAGTTAGTGCAAATAATCAAATAGGATTACAAATCATCTACATTGAAACCAATTCATATAGTGAAAGTAATCAAATATCATTAGAAATCAACATCTACATTAAAATCAATGCATCTAGTGCAAGCAATCAAACATGATTATAAACCTCCATATACACTGAAATCAATGCATCTAGTGAAAGAAATATTCTTCCCTCTCTCCCCCTCCTTCTATATCTATATCTCCCTCCATATATCCTTATTTTTATCTCTACCTCACCCCCCCTTAACACACACACTCTCTCACTCCATATCTATTAATCTCTATATTCCTCCCTCCCTTTCTCCATCTCTCTCTTCTTCCCTCTCTTCCAGTTCCATCTTTATCTATATCTCCCTTTTCCCCTCGATATGACCCCCAAAAAATACACTCTCTTTCTCTAATCTATCTATCTATCCCTCCCTCCTCCTTTCCCTACCTCTCTCTCGCTCCTCCCCTTCTCTCCCTCTCCCCCGCTTCTATCTCTAATCCCTCCTATTGTCCTCTCTCCCTCTCTCCATTCTATCACATCCTCTCTCTCCCTTTTTCTCCCACATCACTCTCTCTCTCTCACTCTCTCTCTCTCTCCAACTTTGTTACTATATCCCTCCCTCTCTCCTCTCTCCTTCTCTCCCCCTTATCTCTATCTCTACTTATTTGTCTCTTTATATCACCCCAAAACACACTCTCTCTTTCTCCAATCTATCTATCCATCCCTCCATCTTCTCCCTCTCTATCTCTCTCTTCCCCTTATCTCCCTCTCCCCTACTTTTATCTCTCCTCCCCCTACTATCCTCTCTCCCTCTCTCTCCATCTTCCTTATCACTCCCTCTCTCTCTGCACCTTTCTCTCTCTATTTATTTCTTCTTACCTCCCTCTCTAGCCCTCCAACTATGTCTCTATCCCTCCCTACTTCCACTCTCTCACATCCTCTCTCTCCCTTTCTCTCCACCTCTCTCTCTCTCACTGTCTCTCTCTCTCTTCACCCTCCAACTCTTTTACTATATCCCTCCCTCTCTCCTTATCTCCCCCCTTATCTCTCTCTATCCTTCTCTGTCTCTTTATCTCACCCCTAAACATACACACTCTCTCTCTCGATCTCTCCCTTTTCACCCCATCTCTCTCTCCACTTATCACTCTTTATGTATTTCTTCTTCCCTCCCTCTCAACCTCTCTAATGCATCTCTCTATCATTCTCTCTCTCTCCTTTTTCTCCCCCATCCATCTTTGTGTCTCCCTCTCCCTCGCTTACCCTTCTCTACCCCTCTCACTCCTCTCCCTCTCTCTCTTTCCATTCCTCCTCTCCCCTTTCCTTCAGTTTATCTCCATCTCCCCCTTGTCACTCCCCTATCTCTCCACCTCTATCACTCTATGTCTTTCTTATTCCCTCCTATATATATATAGAGTTGTTATATATCATGATATATTAATATATATTATAATATAACAAATTTAATATTGTATTGATCCAAATTATTAATATAATAATATACTATTACAATATATTAATATGAATATTAGATTTAATAATAATAATAATATTAATATTAAGGTTAATAATGTTTTTTAGCATGCTATTAACAATAATTTGGCCTATGGTATTTGTCCCATGGTATTAATAATTATTTGCCCCATGGTGTTAATAACTATTTGGCCCATACGGTTCACCTAAATAAAGCCTCTTTTTTCAATTTTCATGATGATGATGATGATGGTTAACGTCCACTGAGACCAAATTGGTCTATCGGACCTATACTTTCTTAATTTCTAATTGTCTGGCTCCTTG
>APFE030580275.1:210130-226881 GCA_000404065.3 Pinus taeda
GGGGGCTCTGGCCCCACTCTAATCTCCCAATTAACTATGTGGGCTACTCATGGAAAGAATATAACACAACCCAACATTTTCCCACTTGTTGTTTTCTTTCCATAGGGGGCCACAAGAGAGCTTGGTAATTTTTCCAGCCCTGAAACACCCATTGTCTCTCTACACCAAGAGAACTTCTTAGAGCTCACAGATTTTGTCAACGCATTTACAGTATTCTTCAAAGTGTCCACCTTTACCAGTAAAATCTTTTTGTCTTCTATCACATTCTTCTCAAAGTGATACTGAACATCAATGTGCTTGGTCTTTGAATGACATGCATGGTTCTGTTATCACTTAAGAAATGATTTCTAAATTCGGAGCATCATTTCTATTCCAAAGGATTGGTGTTAGTCTTGGTCTAGTCTTTCCATGGTTGCTTTACTGTCTAAGATCCAGAAAAGAGTCTTGTTGGTATGGTCAAATAGGGTTGACACTCCATTCTTGCCCATCACTCGTCCCACGTCACACATTATTTCCATGTGTCAAGCTTGTGTCAAGGTTTACATTTTACATTTGTTCCTAAGTCATAATACTAGATGGTGGTTAAGTCACTTTTATAGTTTTTAGAGTCTAAGTCATAGGGTTAGAGTCTCGTTTCCATCATCAAATTAAGCTCAACAACCTTGTTTTACACTTTATGGATCTCATATCATGTTTTGAAAGTCACGTATTTAGCCATTTTGGAAAATTTTTGAAACCTGCTACGAATCCACATTTTCATAGCATAGATAGTGTAAAAAACCAGTTTTGCACTACGAAATCACTGAACTAGGAGTTTTCATAGCGTGCTACGAAACCCCTAAAAAAGCCTGTTTCAACATAAAAAACTCGGTTTTCTGCGTTTACTAGTCAACTTCGAGAAGGGGTCTTGAGCAGTTGAGAACTCAATTTTGAAAACTTAAAGAGGCTTTTCTTCCTAACATACCAGAATACAAAAACCTCTTTCAGGTTCTTCCAATTCGTTATGAGGTGGGAGGCATTTATGGTTAAATGTGTGCTATGAAACTGCTGAAAGTCAAGCTTTGGCTTCTGGTTTTAGCAGTCCTTTTCAAGATCAGTTTCTAGTCACAGGAAAAGGTATTTTCGAATTCTGAAGGAGGTTTCTCTTCATCAACTCTCCAACTACAATAACCTATCTAACTTTCTCCATAAGTGATTTCAGTTGGGAGATAACAAGATTTCTTTGAGACCCTAATTTGAGACAACAAATTTTTCCTGTTTGACACGTGTTTTTCAAGGACAGATTATGGACAGTTGGAGAAGTGTTTTAAAAAACCAAGAGATTTTTTTTTTCTGGACGGCATGGAATACAGAAACCTCCTTCATTTTCATAAAATATGTCATGAGTGAGAAGACAAGGGCTCTATCCCATGTGCCATTTTCAAGGATCCTAAGCCTAAAAACAGGGAAAGATGTTCCCTAACTTTTAGGGTTTGTCATCAGCAGTCAGGTGACAACGTGGGAGGCTTCATCAAATTAGACTTCATGAGGTTGTAGCTGTCAAAGAATGCATTTAAATGTTTAGATAGGGTTATTGTAATCCTAATAAGGAGTTACGCTCCTAATTGTATTAGGTCTCTAGGACTGCTAGTTAGCTATCAAATGCATTTAAAGGTTTGTTTTATGGCTAAAATAGGTGTCACTGATGGAAAATTCAAATTCCCCTCATGCGTGAGGGGGAATCTAAGTCATGTAATGAACTCTATATATTGGAGAAGCTGTGATGCACAAAAGGTTGGAAATTCTCAGATAAAGACTCATATTGTGCCATTATAGAAGATCCATCTATGCTGCCATAGCCTTGAAACAAGTATTTACTCTACTTGTTACACTTTAAAGTTAACTTCAATCTCGAACCATTTCACTCAAATGTTATGGTGAATATTTTTAGCTTCTATATTTTTCTTTTCTACACTAATGCACTCTTGAATCACAATAGCACTCTTGAATCACAATAGACTTCTGAATCCAATCCATTCATAACCTATGTTATTGATTTCAGTGCTCTTATTTTCCTTATTTAGGTTTTTGCGGTTAGACTTCTGAATCCAATCCATTCATAACCTATGTTGTTGATTTCGGTGCTCTTATTTTCCTTATTTAGGTTTTTGCGGTTATATTTTTTAGTAGGGATTTATAAGGTAAAGTGTGTTAAAATAAGTTAATTACTCTGGCACGAGGAGTTGGCTAAAGTTAGAGAGTCTTTGAATCAAGTTGAGATAATTCATAGTCAAACTTATAGGGTGTTGTTGCATGGCATGAGGCATTGGCTAAAGTTAGAGAGTCTTTGAATCAAGTTGAGATAATTCATAGTCAAACTTATAGTGTGTTGTTGCATGTCAAGATATTTTAGGGGAATCGCTAGTTAGAAAAGGTTAAATACCCTTCACCTAGTTCATTGTAATAATCAAGTTTTGTGTGAGAAAAAATACCCTTCACCGAATTCATTGTAATAATCAAGTTTTGTCTGAGAAATAAAAGAGCTGCAACTCGTGTGTTTTGAGTAATTTTTTTATTTTAGCTTCTGTGCATTTCCAACGAATTGATATCAGAACTAAAGAATGATCAGAAAATCCATGTTGTCTACCAAACTACCAAACAAGAAGAAGCAAAAATAAACCAGAGATTTTTTTTTATTTTTAAATTACACTGCAAATTTATCAAACCGTTAAAAACGCACATATTTCGCTCTTATTTGATATAAAAACCCCGCAATTCAAGTGTTTCTTTGAATCTGCGAAATTTCAAGTTAAGTGCACAGTTTTTATGCGGTGTCGAGAGAGCACAGGCCTTCGTGGCCGTGACTCAATACGGAGTCAACACTTTCTTTTGAAGGTTGAAAGTCACCAGGCGTAGTGACGCGGGGTTTTTGAAAGTCACGTGTGGGTTTTCAATCACTCTTTTTTTAAGGTTGAAAGTCACCAGGCGTAGTGACGTGGGGTTTTTGAAAGTCACGTGTGGGTTTTTTAATAATGTTTTTAAAAGGTTATACGATTTTTTAAAGTGGCTCATTAGTATGTTTTTTCACATGGTTTATATCCTCGCAATGATTTTTTGAAGAGGGGATATATACATATGATAATAAGTTTTTTAAAGAGCGATTATAAAAGTTCTTTATAAAGATTTTTTTTATGATAGTATTTTTATATTAAAAAATTTTATATTAAAAAAATAATTAAGGTTATACTATATAAGGAAAATTTTTATAGAGATTTTGCAAAGTTGATTATAAGAGATATTTAGGTTTCTTAAAGAGAATTTTTTGAAGAAAGATGGTTTTCCCAAATTTCCAGCCCTAGTTCCCATCGTTTACAAGGAAGGATTATAATGTGTGGGCTAATAAGATGGCGACCACTTTGCAGGCTCATGATGTTTTGGATTATGTCCAATTTGGGTTTTCAGAACCGAAGGATGAAGCAAAAGAACAAGCTCTCACTAACACAGAGAGGGAACAATAAAAGAAAGACAAGAAGAAGAATGCACAAGCATTGTAGCTTATCTAGTAAGGAGTGGACCAAGCAATGTTCGTAAAGATTATGATTACGTCTTTACCAAAGGAAGCATGGGATAGTTTCGCAACGAACTATAAAGTTATGACCAAAGTCAATATTGTTAAGTTGCGAAATACTAAGAGAGATTTGGAAAGTCTGCAGATGAAGGAGACAAAGGACATTGATTCTTCATGATTCGTATCATAATTGTCGTAAATCAATTAAAATTTATGCTGAAGAAATTAAAGATCAAACAGTGGCTGAGAAGGTCCTCAGATCTTTGTCTACCAAATTTTATGTCGTCGTAGAAGCCATAGAAGAAGCCAAGGATTTGGCATCATTAACAATTGATGAGTTGACGGGATCACTTCTATCACATGAGGCAATGATAGACATAAATAAGGATTCCACTTTAGAGGCAGCTTTCAAAAGTCATGTTTCTATTTCAAGAGACAGAGGTCGAGGTAGAAGTAGATCGAGAGGCAGAGGATGAGGTGGAAGATATGGTGGTAAAAAATATGGCCGAGAAGAGAATGAACATGAAAGTGGAAGCAACTGCAGAAACTCCAGCAATAGTCAAAGACTTGACAAATCAAAAGTGAGATGTTATAATTGCAATAAATTTGGTCAATATGCTCATGATTGCAGGAAGAAGATAGTTGATCAATGGAACAAAAAGCTAATGTCACTACAGAGAGTACTAAATCCATGTTTCTAGCTTGCCATACCATGCATGAACCTTCTGATAGTGTGTGGCTATTAGATAGTGGTTGCAGTAACCACATGACAGGCAACAAAAATTTGGTTGCAACTTTGGATCAATCTGTGGAAACAGAGTTAAAGTTGGGGATTGAGAGGGTTGTGGATGTAGATCGCAAAGGAGTGGTGAATATTTTGACCAAGTAAGGGGAGACAAAGACAATCTCAAAGGTATATTATGTTCCTAGTCTCAAACATAATTTTATAAGTGTTGGTCAATTGAAACAGAAAGGATACAGAGTTATATATCAAGGACAAGAGTGTGTTATATATGGCAAGCCCCCAAGCAAACAACTGATAGCAAAGGTGCAAATGATGAGGAACATACTCTTTCCTCTAATTATGAATTATAGTGATCAGGTCAGTTCTTTTACAGTTTCATGTTCTAATGAGTATTGGTTATGGCACTTTCGATTTGGACACTTGCACTTTTTTGGTTTAAGATTGTTGTAGTAGAAACAAATGGTCAGACGATTTCCTCCCATCAGAAAGCTTGTTAGTACTTGTGAGTGTTACATCTTGGGAAAGCAAGACCGTGAAAGTTTTACAAAGGGAGTTGCATACCAAGCAAAGCAACCTCTTGAGCTAGTGCATACAAACTTGTGTGGACCTATAAGGACACAGTTGATTGGTGGAAGTAGTTACTTCCTCACTTTTAGTGATGACTATAACAGAAAGACTTGGGTTTACTTCTTGAGGCAGAAGTAAAATTTCAAATCCTTAACAGAGAACAAAAGTGATCGACAAATTAAGGTATTGAGGTCATATCATGGTGGAGAATATGACTCAAAGGCTTTCCATGATTACTGCGAACAACATGGAAAGTAGAAGCATGTTGAAAGGTAGAAACTTATCTAATGAGTAGTGCACAGAAGCAGTTGTATGTGCTATTTATGTGATCAACAGATCTCCTACAAAGAGTGTGATGAATACAGTACCAAAACAAGCATGGTTAGGTATTTCTTGTAGCGTATCTCATCTTCAAGTATTTGGATGTGCAGCATATGCACATGTGCCTAAAGAGTGAAGAGGCAAATTAGATGATAAAAGTGAAAAATGCATACTTACTGGTTATAGTGAGCAATCAAAATCTTACAAATTACATCCCTATCATCAAGAAGACCATAATTAGTAGATATTTTTTGTTCAAAGAACAGGAGTCATGGAATAGTAGTATAGACCATACAGTTTATGCACAAGTTCCACTGATGGAAGAAGATGATGTAGCAGAAAAGAAGCAGCAAGAATCACAGGTGAAGACACCGAACCGAGACACAACAACAAGGGCTCCAAGATTTTCTGAGAAACATGGATCTTCAAGCAGATCAACAAATCGACATTCTCTCAATAGTCAATCAAGTGATGAATCAAGCAATGGTAAGAGAAAGATGACAAGTCTGAAAAATATTTATGATGATTTGGATGTTAGTTTAAATTTTTCATTGTTGTCATTCCAACCTTATTCGTTTAAAGAAGTAATCGAAGATGAAAATTGGGTGTAATACATGGATGAAGAAATTGAATTTATTGAAAAGAATAATACATGGGATTTGGTTGATTTACCAGAGGACAAAAATCATATTGGTGTGAAGTGGGTGTACAAGACAAAATTGAATGAGAAAGGTGAAATTGATAGAATTAAAGCACGAATTGTAGCAAAAGGATTACCAAAGCAACCGAGAATATATTTTGGAGGAACCTTTGCTCCAGTAGCCAGATTGGATATTGTAAGAGAAGTTCTAGCCACATCATCTCAAAAGAAGTGGAAAGTATATCAGATGGATTTGCAATCACCTTCTTGAATAGAATTCTAGAAGAAGAAATTTATGTGTAGCAACCTCCAAGATATGAAGTTGAAGGTAAAGAAGATAATGTTTACAGGTTGAAGAAATCACTATATGGACTGAAGCAAGCATCTAGAGCTTGGTATAGCAGAATCGAAAGCTACATGATTAAAAACGGATTTTACAGAAGCAACAATGAGCCTACCTCGTACACAAAGCTAAATGAGCTTGGACATATTTTGATTGTTTTCTTCTATGTTGATGACATGATTTTTCAGCTGATTTTGAGTTAGATGAATTTAAAGCATCCATGATGAAATAATTTGAGATGATAGATCTTGGTCTTATGAAATATTTTATTGGCATAGAAGTTGAGCTATCTGAAAAAAGGAATTTTTATTTGTCAAAATAAATATGTCAAATATTTGTTGAAATGATTCAGGATGGAAAATTGCAAACCTATCTCTACACCAGTTGCAATAGGTAAAAAGTTAAGCAAGGAAGATGAAGGATAATATGTCAATCCAACTCTATTCAAATGATTGGTTGGCAGCCTCATGTATCTCACAACTACAAGTCTAGATATTATGCATGGAGTGAGTTTGATTTCCAGATTTATGGAGACTCTAAAAGACTCACATTGGAGTGTAGGAAAAAGAATCCTGAGATACATAGCAAGAACTAGAGATTGTGACATAATGTATGCAAGCAGAGAAAAGAAGGATTTGATTGGATACATAGATATTGATTTTGTAGGTAGTTTGGATGATAAGAAGAGCACTTTTGGTTTCGTGTTCCATCTTGGTTGAGGTGTGATTTCATGATCATCCAAGAAGAAACCCATTGTGACACTTTCATTAGCAGAAGAAGAATATGTAGCAGTGACATCAACAACATGTCGAGCAGTCTAGTTATGAAGAGTATTTGATGGAATCAAGCAGAAACAACAAGGATCAACAACAATATACTGTGACAACACCTCACCGATTGCACTATCCAAGAATAGTTTGTTTCAACAAAATATCAGGCATATTGATACTAGATATCACTTTATTAGAGAAGTTGTGAACAATGGAAAAGTTCACTTGAAGCGAATCTTGTGATCAATTGGTTGTTATATTTACTAAGTCATTAGCAAAATATGTGTTTGAGTTTCATAGAAGAAACTTGGGTGTTGTAAGCCTAGCTGAGACATAGACCAACAAACATGTTTGAGTTCTTATGATTCAGTCTTAGTTTAGCAGTCATAATTAAGGGGGAGTGTTAAAATAAGCTAATTACTCCCACATGAGGAGTTGGCTATAGTTAGAGAATCAGTTAATTAAGCATTGAGTCAAGTCGAGATAATTCATAGTCGAACTTATAGTGTGTGGTTGCATTTCAAGTTGTGTGTTTGCATGTCAAGATATTTGAGGCCACCCGCTAGTTGGAAAAGTTTAAATTCCCTTCACCGGGTTCATTGTAATAATCAAGTTTTGTGTGATCAATAGAATAGTCGCAACTCATGTGTTTTGGGTGAATTTCTTGCTTTAGCTTCTCTGACTTTCCAACAAGGTGCATGCATTATCCTATGACAAGGTGTTCAGGTCTCCTACTTGATGTCATGTAACAGACAGGGCAGCATTCTTGTAATTTGCATATGGCGACGTGTCTGAATAACATATAGAAGAGACTTGAGGTGGTGATGTTGTAAATATATACCTCAATTGTTTCTCCCAGCAAAAAGTGGGTGGTAAATGGTTTTTCTTCTGATACTTTTCTATCAATTTTGGAATATTGAAATAAAAAACTAGAAACCACGATCAGTTTTCTTGATGTACCTTTTTTTTTCTTCCTTTTATGTGGAGGGAAAAATGGACGAGAGCCAATAATTCTGTTGACCACACCATACTACAGATAGGGTAAAAACCAGATACTTTCACTCAACATTTATGCCATATACATATACATTTAATCAATTTGACGCAATCAATTTTTGTTCCAAACATATGTTTAAAAATGGAGTACTCTAACAATGCCACAATAATTTTTGAAAAATAGTGAAAATCTCAACACGATTTTGGTAAAACACTAGTAGAAATTTTGGGAAATTTGTGTTATAGTTGTTAATCTTTAGGATTTTGGATGGCCCATGGGTTTTTGATGGTGTTGAGTCCATTTCCAGCATCAAAAAAATTAAAACACTGGTATGGTCATATTTTTTGAAAAACACTGGTCACATTTCAAAAAAAATTACTTTCAAGACAAAAACCATGACCTCAATAGACAATAACTTTAAACAATTCCCAAAATCAATGTTTTCAAATTGGGTAGTTTATTCGTAATAGGTACAATTTCTGAAGCCTAAAATGGCATAAGTAAATAACAAAGTATGATATTATATCTCAAAGTAGTCCACCCAGCAGAAATTCACCCTGAAAGTACTGCCAATCAAAAAAGAATCTATGTCTGGTGCCAGAGAATGAGAGGACATTTTTGGCACCTCGAAATTTAGATCACACTCGTCGAACATTCTATGGAAAGTTGGTGACCCATCTACAACCGCATAGGATTGAGAGGGAAATCAAACTTCAGAATTTTAATTTTAAATGTTGCGGGATTCAGAATGGAATATCAGTGAAGCATTGAATGGCCACCCTCTAATTAATGAAATTTGTTGGAACAAAATATTTTATCATATTGAGGCTGACACCCTTGCTAACAAGAGGCTATGAGAAAATTGACGTGGAAATGGGCAAAGGTCTTATTCTTTCTAGCTCTGATTACAAGAAATTGGCAAGTACCATGGGTTCCAAAGCGATAGGCGAGAAGTGCACCATATATCACATCTTTGAATCTCATAGCAAGTGAAAAATCAATGAAGACAATGTCTTATGCATCGTGAAGAACATTAATGTTGTAGGTGAAGAGGAAAATTGGATGATAAAAGTGAAAAATGCATACTTACTGGTTATAGTGAGCAATCAAAATCTTACAAATTACATCCCTATCATCAAGAAGACCATAATTAGTAGATATTTTTTGTTCAAAGAACAGGAGTCATGGAATAGTAGTATAGACAATACAGTTGATGCACAAGTGCCACTGATGGAAAAATATGACGTAGCAGAAAAGGAGAAGCAAGAATCACAGGTGAAGACTCCGAATTGAGACACAACAATAAGGGCTCCAAGATTTTCTGAGCAACATGGATCTTCAAGCAGATCAACAGATCAAGGTTCTCTCAACAGTCAATCAAGTGATGAATCAAGCAATGGTAAGAGAAAGATGAGAATTCTGAAAAATATTTATGATGATTTGGATGTTAGTTCAAATTTTTCATTGTTGTCATTCCAACCTTGTTCGTTTAAAGAAGTAATCGAAGATGAAAATTGGGTGTAAGACATGGATGAAGAAATTGAATTTATTGAAAAGAATAATACATGGGATTTGGTTGATTTACCAGAGGACAAAAATCATATTGGTGTGAAGTGGGTGTACAAGACAAAATTGAATGAGAAAGGTGAAATTGATAGATTTAAAGAACGAATTGTAGTAAAAGGATTACCAAAGCAACCGAGAATATATTTTGGAGGAAACTTTGCTCCGATAACCAGATTGGATATTGTAAGAGAAGTTCTAGCCACATCATCTCGAAAGAAGTGGAAAGTATATCAGATGGATTTGCAATCACCTTCTTGAATGGAATTCTAGAAGAAGAAATTTATGTGCAGCAACCTCCAAGATATGAAGTTGAAGGTAAAGAAGATAATGTTTACAAGTTGAAGAAATCACTATATAGACTGAAGCAAGCATCTAGAGCTTGGTATAGCATAATCGACAACTACATGATTAAGAATGGATTTTACAGAAGCAACAATGAGCCCACCTCATACACAAAGCTAAATGAGCTTGGACAGATTTTGATTGTTT
The DNA here is from genome assembly GCA_000404065.3 of Pinus taeda. NCBI lineage: Eukaryota > Viridiplantae > Streptophyta > Pinopsida > Pinales > Pinaceae > Pinus > Pinus taeda. Next base: position 220,116 of record APFE030580275.1, read on the forward strand.
GCTTCTATGTTGATGACATGACTTTTTAGGTGATTTTGAGTTAGATGAATTTAAAGCATCCATGATGAAAGAATTTGAGATGATAGATCTTGGTCTTATGAAATATTTTATTGGCATAGAAGTTGAGTTATCTAAAAAAGGAATTTTTTTTTTCAAAATAAATATGTCAAATATTTGTTGAAAAGATTTAGGATGGAAAATTGCAAACCTGTCCCTACACCAGTTGCAATAGGTACAAAGTTAAACAAGGATGATGAAGGATAATATGTCAATCCAACTCTATTCAAATGATTGGTTGGCAGCCTCATGTATGTCACAACTACAAGACCAGATATTATGCATGGAGTGAGTTTGATTTCCAAATTTATGGAGACTCTAAAAGACACACATTGGAGTGTAGGAAAAAGAATCCTGAGATACATAGCAAGAACTAGAGATTGTGATGTAATGTATGCAAGCAAAGAAGAGAAGGATTTGATTGGATACACATATATTGATTTTGTAGGTAGTTTGAATGATAGGAAGAGCACTTCTGGTTTTGTGTTCCATCTTGGTTGACGTGTGATTTCATGATCATCCAAGAAGAAACACATTGTGACACTTTCATTAGCAGAAGCAGAATATGTAGCAGCGACATCAACAACATGTCAAGCAGTCTAGTTATGAAGAGTATTTGATGGAATCAAGCAGAAACAACAAGGATCAACAACAATATACTGTGACAAGACCTCACTGATTGCACTATCCAAGAATAATTTGTTTCAACAAAATATTAGGCATATTGATACTAGATATCCCTTTATTAGAGAACTTGTGAACAATGGAAAAGTTCACTTGAAGCCTTGTAAATCTAGTGATCAATTGGTTGATATATTTACTAAGTCATTAGCAAAATATGTGTTTGAGTTTCATAGAAGAAACTTGGGTGTTGTAAGCCTAGCTGAGACATAGACCAGCAAGCATGTTTGAGTTCTTATGAGTGAGTCTTAGTTTAGTAGTCGTAATTAAGGGGGAGTGTTAAAATAAGCTAATTACTCCCACATGAGGAGTTGGCTATAGTTAAAGAATCAGTTAACTGAGTGTTGAGTCAAGTCGAGATAATTCATAGTCGAACTTATAGTGTGTGGTTGCATTTCAAGTTGCGTGTTAGCATGTCAAGATATTTGAGGCCACTCGCTAGTTGGAAAAGGTTAAATGCCCTTTACTAGGTTCATTGTAATAATCAAGTTTTGTGTGATCAATAGAAGAGTCGCAACTCGTGTGTTTTGGGTGAATTTCTTGCTTTAGCTTCTCTGACTTTCCAACAAGGTGCATGCATTATCCTACAATAAGGTGTTCAGGTCTCCTACTTGATGTCATGTAGCAAACAGGGTAGCATTGTTGTAATTTGCATATGGCGACGTGTCTGAATAGCACATAGAAGAGACTTGAGGTGGCGATGTTGTAAATATATACTTCAATTTTTTCTCCCAGCAAAAAGTGGGTGGTAAATGGTTTTTCTTCTGATATTTTGCTATCACTTCTGGAATATTGAAATAAAAAACTAGAAACCATGATCAGTTTGCTTGATGTACCTATTTTTTTCTTCCTTTTATGTGGATGGAAAAATGGACGAGAGCCAATAATTCTATTGACCACACCATACTACAGATAGGGTAAAAACCAAATACTTTCACTCAACATTTACACGATATACATATACGTTTAATCAATTTGACGCAATCAATTTTTTTTGCAAACATTTGTTTAAAAATGGAGTACTCTAACGATGCCACAATTACTTTTGAAAAATAGTGAAAATCTGAACACGATTTTGGTAAAACTCTGGTAGAAATTTTGGGAAATTTTTGTTATAGTCATTAATCTTTAGGATTTTGGATGGCCCATGGGTTTTTGATGGTGTTGAGTCCATTTCCAACATAAAAAAAATGAAAACATTTCTATGGTCATATTTTTTTAAAAACAATGGTCACATTTCAGAAAAATTACTTTCCACACAAAAATCATAACCTCGATAGACAATAACTTTAAACAATTCCCAAAATCAATGTTTTTCAATTGGGTAGTTTATTCGTAATAGGTACAGTTTCTAAAGCCTAAAATGGCATAAGTAAATAACCCAATATGACATTATATCTCAAAGTAGTCCACCCAGCATAAATTCACCCTGAAAGTACTACCAATTAGAAAAGAATCTATGTCTGGTGCTAGAGAATGACAAGACATTTTTGGCACCTTGAAATTTAGATCAAATTGGCCGAACATTCTATGGAAAGTTGGTGACCCATCTACAAGCGCATGGGATTGAGAGGGAAATCAAACTTCAGAATTTTAATTTTAAATGTTGCGGGATTCAGAATGGAATATCAATGAAGCATTAAACGACCACCCTCTAATCAATGAAATTTGCTGGAACAAAATGTTTTATCATATTGAGGCTGACACCCTTGCTAACAAGAGGCTATGAGAAAATTGACCTGGAAATGGGCAAAGGTCTCATTCTTTCTAGCTCTGATTGCAAGAAATTGGCAAGTACCATGGCTTCCAAAGTGATAGGTGAGAAGTGCACCATATATCACATCTTCGAATCTCATAGCAAGTGCAAAATCAATGAAGACAATGTCTTATGCATCGTGGAGAACATTAATGTTGCAGGTGAATACATATTCAATGCTTGGGCAAATTTTTCTATCTCAGCATATTTTAAGTGAATTGGTGATTCGTTTGGCAATGAATGATCTTTTTTTTTTCTTTTCTGTTTCTATTTTTAGTGTGGTGGCTAGATTACACTAAGATCATATCATTGTTCCTTCACACCTAATGGTCCATAAGAAATTATTGAAATTGTTGTGCCAACAACTTTCATGGCATGCATGACTTCAAAGATCTGAATTCAATGCCAGGAGAGTATTATTGTTAAATGGTAAGGTTGCCAACTTTGAAGGCTCAAACCAAGAAAATCGTAATTTAGTCTTGGAATGAAGTTTTATGTGACCTTTTGGAGGTGGATGCAACTTGAAGCATATGAAATTTGCAACTACAATAGTGGCAATTGCAAAGAGCTAATTTATATGGTGTACATGTTATTGTATGGCTTCATCAAAGTATTTGACAATGGGAGGTCTTTTCTTTGTGAATGTTTCATTAAGCTAATTTAGCTAGTCAATATTTTTCAATTTGTATATTATTAAATATTATTCATAGGTTTCCATGCTTTACCCAGTTCGCATTTGGCCTTGTCATATATCATAGTTAGAGAAATTATGAGTGTCATGTTTAAAAATAGATCCATGTTAAAGTAATTATGAGTGTCATGTCCTTCGTTTCTTGGAGGCAATTACATATTAGATAAAAGAAATAACCCCATGATTTATATGAGCTTTCCATGCATGAGCGGGTCATTTCATTGAATTTAATTACACACTCTCTATGCATTTTCCATGCATGAGGGGGCCATTTCATTGACTTTAATAACACACTTTATATTATTAAGGAATTTAGACTTCTGTGATCCATAACATTGTTTAAATATTTTTCAGCGAAATCACATAGATAATCATTTGTCGACGTGTTTTGAACCAACCAGTGTGGTTCATCATCAGGACAAGTTGAAGAACTAATCCAGCTTAGCTAACTAAATAGTTAGGGCAGAGACTCCAACGGCTAGATTTATAACGGCTAACTATGACCTTAAGACCCCTGTTAAATAATTAATATTTCTTAATTATTATAGTACCAAGAAATAAGCCAAAAAGGGTAAAAAATATACAAGAGAAGAACCCCTACGAGATAGTCAATCATTTATCTAAATAACTAACTAAAAAATTATTTATTAATTAATGTGTATATATATATATACCTATAACCATCCCATATTGGTTAATTTTTTAATTCAACAATCAAAATTAATATAATAATTCAGTTATCCTTATTCCCATAATAATATTTAAGTATGAATCTACCCATGTAATCAGGTAAGTATATTAGTAATATAATATATTAATCAAATATAAATAATATTATGTAATAGAAGAGATCAAATTAGCTAATTCTATATACTCATAAAAGTTAAATAATATTCAATCTTTTAAACTCAACATTTTAAAAAATCTGTAAACTATTTTTAAAGCTAAATACATATTAGAAGATGTAATTAAATACTAACCTAGATCCGTCTTAACTTCTAACCTATCAAGCATTTAGAAGGATCAAATATCTCAAGGTACAATCCTATTTTTTGAATGCAAACTTAAGGAAAGATTTGCACCTTGAGCGATTTGATCCATCTTGGCATTGATAGATCCGAGGTTAAGGTGGATCTATGTTTGTTATGTAATACTATATAATATCTATATTTGTATCTATGTGGCTCTTTCTTATTACCTCTCTCTATCTCACCCCACAGAAATATACACTCTCTCTCCATATATATATGTCTATCTCCCCCTCCCTCTTCCTCTCACTCTCTCTCTCTCTTCACTCCCTCACTCTCTCTCCATCTCTCCCTTGTCACTCTGTCTACCTCTCCACCTCTCTCACTATATGTCTTTCTTCTTCCTTCCCTCTCTCTCCCCCTCTAAATCCATCTCTCCCTCTCTTTCTACTTCTCTCACTTGATTCCTATCTCTCTTTATTCCTCTCTCTCCCTTTCTCTCCCACCTCCCTCTTTCTCTCCCCCCCAATCTCTCACTCTCTCTATTCCCTACAACTCTATCACTATCTCCCTCCATCTCTTCTTCTCTCTCTCCCATCCATCTCTTGTCTTCGCCTCTCTCTCTTCCCCTTCTATCCCTATCTTTCTCACTCCTTTTCTCTCTCTTCCATCCTCTCCTCTATTGCTCAATCTCTCTCCATCTCTCCCTTGTCACTCCCTCTCTCTCCAAATCTATCTCTTTATGTCTTTGTTCTTTCCTCCCTTTCTCCCCCCCTCCAAATCCATTTCTCTCTCTCCCTCTCTCTTTCTCGCTCCCTCATCCTTGATCTCTTCCTTCCCCTCCCCCCCTCTCTCTCCCCACATCACGCACTCTCTCTCTTTCCCTCTCTCTCCAACCTAGAGCTCTATCACTATGTCCCTCCCTCTATCTACCCCCAAGACTTAAATTTGATCCCATTGTATCATGTTTAACGAAGTGTCTAAATTAAAAAAACTCAATTGGTTGTAAAATATTAAACCTATATTTTGAATCAATCATGTCAAAGAAAAGACAATAATGAAAAAATTAAAGCAATCATGCACTATCTTTCCTTCCTATATTATTGTTAGCCACTTTTCTTCGATCCTTAGTTAAGATGGATCTATTTTGGTTCTTAATAATATTATTTATATTATATAAATTTCACATCTTTATGGATAAAATTATTCTCATTTTAATTTTATTAAAATCTTGATTTAATTTCTATGGGAATATTTTTAGTAGCATTGAGTATAGAGGGTTAATATATATCTCAAAAGTAATTATAACTTTTTTCCTTTCAGAGTTAATTAAAAAAAAATGGTATAAAATTAAAATAAAATAAAATATTTTGATTGTGAAATAAGTTATAGTTTTTAGGCATGTGCTATTGATAAGCCTTGATTGGCTCATGGTATTGTAACAAAGCCTACTTATAAGTTCATAATATCAATGACAAAGTGAGGGTGAATATCCATGGTTAAGAATCTTGTCATATCGTTATAAAATATTTTGACTGTGAAATAAGTTATGTTTTCTGGGAATATTTTATTGATAAACCATGGTGTTGGCCCATGGTATTTTAATAAATCATATTAACAAGTCCATAATATCAATGACAAAGTGAGAATGAAGATCCATGGTTAAGAATCTTGTCATATTTTTAGAAAATATTTTGACTCTGAAATAAGTTATGCTTTTTGGGCATGTTTTATTGATAAGCGATGGTATTGGCCCATGTCAGTGTAATAAAAAGTATTTACACGTTAATAATATCCATGATAAAATGGAGGTAAAAATCCATGGTTAAGAATCTTGCCATATTGTTACAAAATATTTTGTCTGTGAAATAAGTTATGTTTTTTGAGCATGTGGTATTGTTAAGCCATGGTATTGGCCCATGGTATTGTAACAAAGCCTACTTACAAGTTAATAATATCCATGATAAAGTGGGGGTGAATATCCATGGTTAATAATATTTTCATGTTGTTATAAAATATTTTAATTGTGAAATAAGTTATATTTTTTGGCATGTGGTATTGATAAGGAATGGTATTGGCCCATGGTATTGTAACAAATCATATTCACAACTTAATAACAAAATCAAAATATAAAAAATTGATTTTTTTTTTATTACTTTTAAATTTTTAATATTAATTGAGCCAACATGTAAATGTTTACACATATTGGGTTTATATTAATTTAGCCATTTTTTATTACTTTTATCTTTTTATGTTTAAACTTATATTTTTAACATTTTATTTTTTTAATTGAGCCAACATTTAAGATTGTTTACATACTTACATTACACCTACAAATTTACCGTATATTGGGATGTAGAGCGCCTCTCGATGCAATAATCATGATGAATAATTAACGATAAGATAAATTTTTTTCTTGTCCAATACTTTTCCAACCTTTCTGTTTTTTCTTTTCGCCTAAAGTGAATATTTGGCTTGAGAATTTTACTATTATAACATATAATTTAGAATATTATGTTATAGCAACATAGATCTATCTTAACTTTGAATCTACCAAACATTGAGAGAGATCAAATCCCTTTTCACTCTAAAAGAGTTTTTCATATCAAAACG
>APFE030580275.1:234150-245981 GCA_000404065.3 Pinus taeda
TATATATATTAACCAACTTCCTTGAAATTATCTAATTGACTTCTTGACTCTGGTCCCTAGGTCAAAATTAGTTATTGGGCAAGATAGCCGTTGGAGGCTCTACTCAGACTATTTAACATGTGAAGCTGGATCTGTCTCTTCAACTTGTCCTGACGATGAACCACACTAGTTGGTTCGAAACATGTCGACAAAGGTCTTTCTATATGTGATTTATGTCGAAGTTCTACTTATAAATATTCATGATCTCCTGATCATGTGTCTTCTGATCTTTGTCTTCATGGATCCCATACTTTGTTTTGTAACTGCCTGAATGTCTTGTTTCATTGTTGTTGCTGCACTTCTGCTGTCTCCTGCTCCATCTTCTTCTTCTTGTCAATCAAGTTCAAGTTTTGATTGATCTTTCTTCTTGTTGTTACCATTTTCCTCCATTTGAACTGTTTCAACATCAGTTGCCACATTTCTTCAATCTCTCCAGTACATCCTTGGACTGGTCCATACTTTGCCATTTACTTCTTTGTCTCAGGTTGTTGCTGCTCTCCACTAATTCTTCAATCTGATGTTCTTCTTCTTGTTTAGTTATTATTGCTCCAACTTTTGGTTTTCTTGTTATGCTGAATTTTGTTGTGACTCCTATGCTAGCTTCTATGTTGACTTCCTCCCTATCATTCTTACCCTCTTTCATGATTGAATCATGACTGTTCAACACTCTCTCCAGCAATTTAACATATTTGTTTCATGGATTGAATTCTTCCACCGAGTCTTCTTCTTTCACCTTTATTTGGCTATTCACTTGTGTCAAATCTCCTCCACGAATTCCAACAAAACCTGCATTCACAAAACACTTGTTAAAATAAAAAACACAAGGCTTTTGTGCCTTATCTTCCTTTGACAAAAATTCAATTTGCTACTCTATTTCTTTCCCCTCTATCATCACATCAGTATGTTTTTTTTAATTCTCAGAAGAATTCATGAGACTATCAATTAGCTTGTCTTCCACACCATTTTCTCTAATGATGTCTTCTTTCTCTTGTTCATTGTAGTGAAATTCTTCTTCTACAATCGCACTGTCATACTCTGAATTTTCTAGCAAAGCAATTTCTTTGTGAAACTTCACAAGTATTTCATTATCACTTATGTTTCCTACATTTATACACAAATTATTAGTTTGGAAATCATAAGGTTCAATAGTCTCAATTGTTTCTTCACATATCAGCTCTTCAAACTAAATTTCATCTCCTTCTTTCACAATAACATGTTCTTGTGTTATCACATCTTCACACATGTATGCATTGTTAAGTTCTTTCTACTACAATAATTCATTGCTTCTCTCATTTAAGAAACATTCTCCATCCTTGTTTACTTCAAAGTTTTTATCTTTTGAAAGATACTTCTTCATACCTCTAACAGCTTCAACAGATTGCTCATCCTCTACAAAACACTCTTTTATTAGTGTTCTTCCTCCCAAGGTTAAATCCTTTGCATAGGTTCCTTCCTTATTAACATCCTTCAGTAGATGTCCTTCTTCCTCAAAAGCTTCCATGGTTATTTCCACTGTGCCTATCATCATGGTGAATTGATGATCTTTTACTATGTTTTCAGCTAACATGGTCTCTTTTTCAAGTTTGCCTTCAGTCTCTTGTTGTTTATCTTCCCCAAGAGCTATCCCTGTCTCACCATCTGCATTATCATTCTCTTGTATTTGTTTTTCATCAATAACATTAACCAAACTCATTTTATTACCTTTCTGAGACAATATTTCTTCATTCTTCATCAGAATAAGATCCTAATTCCTCGTCTCCATGACAACTTCTATAGACTCATCCATAGACTTTTCCTTTGGTATGTAGTCAAATTCCTCCTCTTCTGAAAATTTTTCTTTATCACCTTTTATTTCTAGATCTTCATCTTCTCTGAAGATATCTTCAAAAGGCTGCTTTTCTCCTACAATACCTGCCATCATACACAAACTCTCAGTTTTAAAAACATAAGACCCTGTGGTCTCACTGCATGCTTTATCCATCATGTCTTCTTGTTGTTCCAAGTTCTCTTTATGACTCAGGAATTCTTCGGTGGTCTCCTCTTCAATATTTTCAAGCCCTTCACTTGGTTTCTTGATATCTTTCGCTAATTGTATATGAGACCTATCTATCTCATCTTCTTCTAGAACAGAACTTAAATTCTGCTTTTCTTCTTTCTTCTTTATGACAATATCAACAAATTGTCCTTCTTTACATGATTCACCTACAAACATACACAAATTGTCAGACTTAAAACCATCTGACCCTTTAGCCTCACTTGAATTTTCAATCTTCAAGTCTTCATCTTCACTTTCTCCCAAAATTTCTATCTGTTATGGTTCACAAATGGACTCTTCCATTTCCATTTCCAACTTAGCTTATTTGAGTTTTTCCATCAACTACCTTGCTTGCCTCTATTGTAGCCTTCTCTACATCTCATGCCACCTTACTGGCTTCTTTCGCAAGACCCAATCTAGTCTCTAGTCTTCTTCAAGTATCCTGCTTAACGCATTGAGTTGTTCTCTTGACTCTGAAATCTCTTTGTCAATTTCCTCTTGACTCATCTTCTTGCCATTTGCCTTAGCATCCTCTTTCTTCATATTTCTTATGCTATGGCTTCTCTCTGAACCTCTGCTACGATTATCAGTAGTCATCTTCCTCTCCTCTTTCTTCATGAGCTCCTCACTCATCTGCAACAAGCCTCTACAATAGTTAGTCCTCCTCACTACAATCTTACCTCACTAAGCTCTCCTCACTCAGTCTTTTGGTAAGCACGGGTCCTCTGTCAGGAACCTCCTCTTGAGAAACACCTTTGCTCCTTCTAGGCTTCTGCAATCTCTCATTTTCTCTTGAGAACACTTGAGTTGTCCTCTCTGTCTAATCTCTTGTTGGATTCTTCAGGTTCACTACCACTTCTCCTTCAAAGTGTTTTCCTTACTCTGTCTTCAAGAATACATCTGGTTCTCTCACAACTTCTCTTGCTATCACTTGTGCATTATTATATAAACACACATTCTCAATTTAAAGCAGAACATATTACCTCACCTTCAATATCTTAGCATGATCTTGTTTCACCATTCCACCTGTACCTTGAATGGATTTCCTCTGGCTGTTGCATTTGCAAGTTCTACTACACATCACCTATGTGTTCCTTCTTCTATCAAATTAGAATCTCGTCCTTCCTTGCCTACATAAACACCTTAACACATAACTCTCCTTTTACTTATTTCAAATAAATGTTAACACAAAGCTTCTTTATTCTGCTCTGATACCACCAATGATGCTGGGTTAATCCAACACATACCCACAGTATGCATAAACATCTATAAACACATTTTCCCCAGGTAATTGACTCTTAAAGGAGTCAAACTTCAACCATACATGGTTAAGGCCCTCTTTTACAGTTCCTTTTTTATCGAAACTCAATCACCACACTTAAAACCTCCTATCGAGACTTCAAACTCAATATTACCCTTTCTCCTTCCATTCAGGACTCATTAACTCTTACAAACCTTCATTAGCCTTATACAACATATATGCAAACTTTCCCTCTTAAAACCTTGGCTAACATATGTTTATAGCATAAAAATGCTCTATTGGCACTATTTCTTTTATAACTCATTTACAAGGAATTATACACAAACCATACCTTTTTTTCCTTTCGTACAGACTCTGCACACTTCTCGAGGACTTTGTTTATCGTAATCGACTATCGGCTCCTCTGTGGGTTCCATTAACATATAACTCTTATCACCCCTTCTGCTCAGATATGCGATATCGGAACGTTAACATATGTTTTAGCCTTAAGAGGCTTGCAACACATTTATCACAATACAAGGGAATAACATTGAAATCCTACTCTGAACACATATAGCATATCTCAAATACTATTAACCACATCATATAACCCTATCAGGTCCGCTCCATTTCTCATCGCATCACTTTTCTGCCAATACAACTCCTTTTATCATTCCTGATGCAAATTAATCTTTGTCATCCATATATTCATTCGATCCAACGGTCAACGCTAAATAGGCACATCTCTTAATCACCCATTTCACTGTCCCTTGACAGCTTGATATGCGATTAGCGATTAGATTTGAACTGTCGATCTGGACTCTCAATCCGACGGCCGAGAATGTATCACATTATCGCAATCACTTTATTACAAAGGCCCATTCTAGTCCTTGTTGCAATGGCTTTCACGGACCCGATATGCCTTCCGGACCTAATAAGGCTATAGACCAACTTGTATAAATTTTCGACTCCGGAATCTAAATCCGACTGTGTTGCACTCGTTTTTAGTGTAAACTAGGTTTTATAGTTGCGAGACTTAAATAACTTTGTCGATGCGATATGATATAGACTGTTGATCTCATAAGATCCAATGATTGATGTGTACTAACACTCCACTTCTCCGTTTGCACCTTTTACTTGATTTTTACGTGATTTCTTCAATTTTTCCCCCGAGGTTCAGTTCTTCTAAAGATTCTGGTCTTTCGCTTCCACTGCTCAACTTCCTCTAAGCTGAACTCCTTTGTGAATTCTCACTTCGCAACTTCTCTGCAAAGCTTATTCTATTTCTTCAATTGGATTCACTGACCTATTTATAATTCCTCTGAATCATTTGCTCCTCTGTGCGTTATGCGGAATTCTTCCTGTAAACCTGTTACAGAGCCTATGAATTCATATGAATTTCTTTCATTCAATAATCATCTACCCACTTGCACACTCGGAATAATTCTTTGTATATATAAATATAAACACACAGTTATATTTGAGACTCTGTGTCTCACATAGGCCTCATCTTCGATGTCAGTGATCCTCATTTGAACTCCACCTGTAAGCTTACATATATGCCAAGAAGTTCTATTGAACTCACCCTAGTTTGACTCCTAAATCTATTGAACTGACTCCTAAATCCTCTATGTCCTCTATGTCCACTTCCAATCTCTATTTAATTCCTAAAAGCTCTCTCTCATCCCTCGAATCATGAACTATTCTAAGAGTCCTAATTGACTTTTGACTCTTGTCATTTATTCACCACTCATGTTCTCATTTATTTGAGAGCATTTACAACTTCCTCCATTATCTAATTAAATCACTTAAAGGCCTAAATATTGCATTAACTTGAGACTTAGGAAACTACTTCTCTAAATCTACATGACCCCCTATATCTACTTAATTAAAATGATTTTTCTCTTGGGTTGAATGCTCCTGCATCAGTTTATAATATTTATCTTAGGGTTTATATTCCTGGGGTTTATAATATTTATCCCTTGGGTTTAATATTATTCCCTTGGGTTTATAATCCCTTGGGTTTATTATTACCTTGGGTTTATGATATTCATCTTAGGGTTTATATACCTTTGGTTTCTAATATTAATCCGTTGGATTTCATATTATTTCGTTGTGTTTATATTATCAATCCATTAGGTTTTTAATCCCTTAGATTTTTAGTATTAATCCCTTGGGTTTATTATTCCCTTGTGTTTATAATATCAGTGTCTTTAGGGTATATATACCTTTCATTTATAATATTAATCCCTTGGATTTATAATATCTTTTGGTTTTATAATTAATCCCTTAGGTTTATTATTCCCTTTAGATTATAAAATAAATTGCTTGGGTTTATTTAGTTCATATTCCTAGGGTATAATATTATTAATAGGATTTATAATATTAATCCTAGGATTTAATATAAATCCCTTGGGTTTACAATCATGGTCAACGATGGTCCAATGTCACAATGTGCCAAAGATAGTCTTAATATGAAAATCAACCATGGTCAACCATGCTCTAATGTTAGATTGTGACAAACATCGTTTGAGTATGAAAATCAATGATGGTAAATCATGGTCAACTATGTTTATTTTAAGGCTTATTTTTCTCAATATGAAAGTAAATCATGGTCAACCATATTCCAATGTCACATTGTGACAAATATTTATGTTGGGGTTTATAATATTTATCTTAGGGTTTATATTCCTTGGGTTTATAATATTTATCCCATGGATTTAATATTATTCCCTTGCATTTATAATCCCTTCGGCTTATTATTCCCTTGGTGTTTATATACCATGTGTTTATAATATTAATCCCCTCAATTTAATATTATTCTCATGGGTTTCTATTATCAATCCATTGGGTTGTTAGTATTAATCCCTTGGGTTTATAATATCAATCTCTTTAGGGTTTATATACCTCGCATTTATAATATTAATCCCTTGAGTTTAATATTATTCCCTTGGGTTTATAATACTTTTGGGTTCAATCACGGGAAACCATGGTCAACCATGGTCACGTAGTGACAAATACTATCTCTTGGTCCAATGTCACATTGTCACAATGATTGTCATCCATGGTCCAACGTCACATTGTCACAAAGATTGCCTCAATATGGAGATCAACCATGGTCAACAATGGTCAACCATTGTCCAACATCACATAGTGACAAACATTGTCTTAATATGAGAATCAATCATGGTCAACCATATTAAAACATCACATTGTGACAAATATTTATCTTAGGGTTTATATTCATTGGGTTTATAATATTTATCCCTTGGCTTTAATATTATTCCCTTCGATTTATAATCCCTTGGGTTTTTTATTCCCTTAGGTTTATAATATTTATCTTAGAGTTTATATACCTTTGGTTTATAATATTAATCCCCTAGGTTTAATATTATTTTCTTCGGTTTATATTATCAATCCATTGGGTTTCTAATCCCTTGGGTTTATAATATCAATCTCTTTAGGGTTTATATAATTTTAATTTATAATATTAATCCCTTGGGTTGTAGAATTAATCCCTTAGGTTAATTATTCCCTTCATTTTATAATATCAATCCCTTGGGTTTATTTGGTTTATATTTCTAGGGTATAATATTATTCATAGGATTTATAATATTAATCCTAGGGTTTAATATAAATCACTTTGGTTTAAAATCATGGTCAACGATGGTAAAATATCACAATATGCCAAAGATTGTCTCAATATGAAAATTAACCATGGCCAACCATGGTCCAATGTCACATTGTGACAAACATCGTCTGAGTGTGAAAATCAGTGATGATAAATCATAGTCAAGCATATTTATTTTAGGGTTTATAATTTTTATCCCTTGCATTCAATATTATAGCCTTGCAACAAGCCACTATAGATATTGGAGACAAAGAGAGGTAGGGTATGACATTTATAGCTATATCAAGAGTGAAATTAATAGATGGTTTGCATATTTCACCACCTTTTTCTTTTTAACGTTATGCAAAAATGTGAGACAATGCGAGAAGGGATCGGTTGGAAAGCGTGAATGGTTGTGATCATTATCTTCTTGATTTGAATTGGTGCAACTTTTTTCATCGGTATGGTATGTTTTGGAGAAGACTAGCGTTTAATAACTATGTTCTAGTGGAGTGTTTAAAGTTGAATTTCCTATCAACCACATTTACATTGTTGCTTGATCTTTATTAGATGTTTAATTCATTATTATTTATTAAATGATTATTAATATCATTGGGTTTATTATCTTTATTTATTTATTATTATTATTATTAATATAATATAATAGTAATTTATATAATATTAATTGTTATTAATGCGGTTCTTATATCTATTAATATGGTTGATAATAACATTAATAATATTAATTTTTAATATTAATGATAATTGATATATGTATTTGATATGGAATTATCCACTTTATTAATCACATTTATTAATGTAATTGTGCTTTTTAAAATAAACTAAATACCCTTCAATATTTTTTGTAATTAAAATACTAAAACTTATATGACATGAAATTTCAAAAATAGACTTCATACAAGCTGGAGAGCTGAGCATGGCGGCGACTAGGGTTTTTTGCAAGTCCATTCTCTTTCCCTCCGTCGCAACCTGGTTTCGTTGCCTCCTCAAGGCGCTCCCTCTTCCAGGTCCTGTTCTCTTCTTTGGGTCGCTCGCTTGTGAGTTTCCGCTCTCATTTTCTTCTCGGCTGTTCTCAGCCGGCGGAAGGGCTGCTTTCGGCGGCCGCGTTTCTTGCAAGACCGGCTCCTCTCTCACCGTCGAAGCCTGGAGTTGCTGCTTCCCCGCGAAGCCTTCCCTCCAAGGCCACGTCCTCGACTTCAGCTGGTCAGTTTTTTGCTCGCGGCTGCGGTTCTATTTTTCGCAGAGCTTAATCGGTGGAGGGGTCCTACTCTTGTTTTGCTTCTCCCTTGAGAGCTCTAGCCAGGAACCCAGCTGGGGTTTGAGCGACGCCTCTCTTAGACTCAGTTTCAGGTTAGCGGCGCAGCAGCATCCCCTTATGCCTGAAGGCTTTTCTTCCCCTGCAATATTGGAGTTTTTCCCCTGTTTGCTCCCTTTTCCTCAGTGTATTCACAGGGCGGGAAGATGGGCTTCTCTGTATGTCCCCCTCATTCCTAGTAATTTTGCTTCACGCCGGCGTAGGGAGGATGCGTGGCATCTGTTTGACAAAACTCTTCAAAGAGATACGCCCCAGTCTTGCAGAAAACGACAGATTCAGAAGCATTCCGAGGCCTTCCAGATCTTCATAACGCTCCTCTCAGGCAAATCTATGCTTCAATGGGTGAGCTCTACAGATTTAGTGAAGGACCTCAAACATAAACTGGACTTTAAGGTGGGGATTCCCGCTGCCTCCCAAAGGCTCCTCTTCAATGGTAAGCAGCTTGAAAACCTCAAGCCCCTGTCTTTTTACAATATTCAAAGAAATGCTGCAGTAACTCTTTCTCTTCGTTTAAGAGGGGGGGTGGCAGGACAGACATCTTCAGCAACAGCATTCTCTTACAAAGATACTGTACATGCCCAGAAACCAAAGAATGCATCTCCACTAGTCCAAGGTCCAAAACCTTTTCTGGTGGACAAGTTGGAGGAAACCCCCTCCATTGAAATAATGCATCATACCATGGACAGGCAGTTCCAACTGTTTGCCGAAAAGGGCATTATCTGCAAGTTCAATGGCCTGTGGCCACGCACAGAAGATCTATACAAATGGATTCACTCCAACTGGACCAACAACTGCAAGGTTCTTTTTTGTTCCAAAGGCTTCTTCATTGTGCTTTTCGTTGACAGCGAGGACTATGAAAAAGCTTTAACTGAAGGGCCTTGGTTCTGGGATTCAGCGGGTCTGTTTTTAACCCCCTGGTTCCCAGATTTTGATCCCTCTACAGCCACCATTACCAAACTACCCATCTGGGTCAGACTGCCCAACCTCCCGGCTCATTTATGGCACTTCGCGGTGTTTGAAGGAATCGGTAACAAGCTAGGCCGCCATCTAGCTACAGACACCTCCAGAGGAGAAAAAGGCATCTACACCTTCGCAAGAATCTGCGCAGAAATAGACATGAGCAAAGGATTACCAGATCAGATTGTTCTAAAGGTTGGAGATTTCCATTGGACTCAGCCCCTGGATTACGAGAATACAGCGTTCCGCTGCAGAAACTGCCATCTAACAGGGCACCTTCACAGATCATGTCCAGCGATTCCAACCCAAAAGAAGAAGGCTGCTCCCAAGCCGAAATCCAAAAGCTGGAAGCCATGTGACCTGCCTCCCATGGATGACTTCAGTTCCAGCTCGGATGAAGAGGAAGAGAATGAGGACGGGATGGAGGATTCGCCTGCACAGGACCCGCCCCCTTCAAGTCCAGTGGTGTCCTCAGCCCCTCCTCTCTCGCAGAAACGAACTCATGAGACATCTCCTTCGGAATCGGACAAGGAGATTTCTCCGTCAGCTCAGCGTCGTCAGCTAGTCCTGCCTTCCCTTCAGGATCAGCTTGGTTGGATCAAAGTTGGAAAGAAGAAAGGCAAAAAGGGCCGAACTGAGGATTCCACTCAAGCTGAGTTGAATCCCCAGTAAGGATCTTGCCTCCCAGCCAGTCTGTTTGCTTTGGTGTAGCTCTGCTTTCTTCATGCCCTCTCCTCTGAGCCGAGGTGGATAGTTCATCCTTGCCGGCTCCGCCGTTTCTTTGGGGTTCTGTTTCAGGTCATTTGGTCAAGCTGTCTTTCTCTCTGCTATGCCTCGGGCTCTAGTCAGCCCAGGTAGCCTTTTGTACACTATTTTTGTATCTTAATACAATTGCTTACTTACAAAAAAAAAAAAAAAAAAAAAAAAAAAATTCTTAAATAAAATGTTCAAACACTTGCTAGAAATCTAGATAAATCTCTCGATAATGCGATGATTATAGTATAACCTAACGAGATTCATTGAGTATAACTTGCCTAACCAGATATTTAAATATTTAAATTAATTCCTTAATTATGTCTTTTTTTTAATTTAATAAATAATACCGAATATCATACATCTATTTAATTGATGAAAAAATTGCTTAAATTAAAAATTTTAATTGTAATAAAAATTTTATTTTTTTTATTAAAATAATATTTAATTAACTTAATTATTTGTTGATTAAAAAATATTGAAAATCCCTTTGTTAGTGAAGTGTTAGAGTGTTTGGATGCATGTCTTGTATGGCCTGTTCGTCGTTTATGTGATTGCTAGAGAACAAGAGGTAATTTGTTATCATAAATTATTTTTAATAAAATATAAAATAATATAATCACAGTGAGTTTGGAGGTTTCTTCCAAGTTTTTTGAGTATGAGAATAATTTAAAATCAAACTAAAATAATTTATTTTTTTAGGTTTGATAAACAAAATTTGGTTCAGTAGACGTAACCACCACATCTTTCAATCACAATAATAAATAGAATTCTAAAAAATAAATAAAATTAAGGAATAAATTAATATATATAATATATATATATAATAATACTATATATATATATATATATATTATAATTACAGTTTTTTTTAAATTAATTAATAAAATAATATTTTTTAATTTTGCTAAATAATGAAAAGCATTTTTATAATTATAAATTTTAATAATTATATAATTGCCCAAAATTATTTGGTGTTTTGAAGTTTTTGCTCAAAATAAAGTGAAACAATTTTTAATTAGATTTTTTTATTATGTTTAGAAGTTGTTTTTGAATATATAAGTGGAGTCATCACTCTAACAAAAACCTTAAAACACTCTTGGGTGTTCACAGTACAAATAAATTATAACCAAATTTCAAACAAATATCACTAAAAATATTACCAAAAATCTTCCAAAACTTAAGACAAATTATTTAAAGACAAATTATTTAAACATTTTATGAAAAATATTTTAAATATCAAATTCAAATATATTTTCTCTTCTTATTAACGCACTCCACAATATATAATTTTATCATATAAATTATCATGAAACTCAAATATGAACCGGACAATTATTCCATAACGTTTAATTTCATAGCAAAGTGTTTCAACATTATTCAATTTCGTTGAGTTGAATAATAACATGGGATATGGAATCGAGTGAAATATTTCGCTCTCAATCCCACGCACTTGTGTAAACGCGGGTGACAAAGGAAACAGAGTGACGGAGAACGGAGCGAAACGAAAGGCATTCTCATTTATAAAATAATTGTGCTACGATTCTTATTTTTCTGTCAATTAAATAATAATGTGGTAAACTGTTAGATATAATTATTTTGGTTTTACACGTAAAAGCATATAATTTTATGCAGAGTTTAAATATAAAAGAATTAAATATAGTTTTAAGGATTAAATAATGGTTATTTCTAATATCTATTTATTATTTCATTCTCAAATCATTGGACCCACTTAGTTTCATGAATCACCAGCTTTATTTTGTAAATTGTGTGTGTATTGAACTACCATAACAGGGTGTGTTTTTTTTCTTTTGTCCTTAAAAATCATGTGAGATAGTTGAGGTGGATTTTTATTAATATT
>APFE030580276.1:0-11454 GCA_000404065.3 Pinus taeda
CCAAATGGGATAGGTGGGTGACAAACAACATCCACCTGGATCAATAGAAGCCAAAATGTTTCTTGCCTTCATATCTTTGCTATTATTTTGTAATTATTTAAGTTTTTGCTACAGTTAGGGTCTTCTTAATTTCTGATTTTCGGTCTGCTTTATTTTTTAGATTTCAGATCTAGTTATGGAATTTTTGGATTTCAAATTTAAGTTATAATAGCAGAATTTTGGGTTGGCTAAAATCATTGGTATTAAAACCCCAATTAATAGAAGATTCATATCATATTGTTCATTACAGTTCAGAATATTTACTTATGTTCACCAATCTGTTTATCTTTCAAGGAATCCATGTAAGCAAGACAAAGCAAAGCACAAGTTAGAGATATATTGTCACCAACATACACATCAACACAACAACACTCATAGATGCATTCATAAATGCTATATCATACATTCGTATATAGTTTTATCATCAATCCAAGTGTCATCAAGATGTGATCATTCTTACACCTTAAGATCTGTCTCAAGTAGTCATTTCCTCCCCCTATTTATAGATTTTACAATATCCTCAATGTAGATTATTTTGAAAAAGTGTTAAATGATTATCTAATTTCTAACCTTTACCATTTGGCAAAGTCAAATTTTATTTCTCTTGTCTTGGCTTGTCTTGTCTTCTATATTTATGTTGACTTTTCTTTCATCAGTTACTGTCATAAGTTAATAATTGATGTCATTGCTAAAGGATTAATGGAGTTAATTATGGGCTAATGAAGTAACTGACCTAAGACACTTCATGGAAAATGGGGAGAGTAGAAGGAGAAAATGTTCAGCCAGGGAGAAAAACGCACAGCCAAGGTTTGAAGAGGCTCAGCGCCTACTCCTAATAGAGAATCGCAGGGGAGGGAGCTCCCCTCCCTCCTACAAAAGCGTTGTGGCTAGTAGAGGCAAGTCCCCTCTAGGCAAAGTCAAAGATTCTGAGGAAGAGGAACAGAGTAATAATGAAAAGGAAATAGAGGGGGGCAGGTCCAAGGAAAATGTCAGCACTAAAGACAAGGAAGAAGAAGACAAAAGACAGGGCACAAGGAACAATAAACAAAAGGGACCATGCACACCCAAAATGGAGATCACTCCAAGAGTGGTGTTAAACGATCCTGCACTACAGGCACACAGAGAACATATGGGGACCTACGCTATGATCTGCAATTTTATGGGATTATGGCCCACGGAAAAGGCTTTGCAGTTATGGATCAAGTATCACTGGAAACCCAAAGGAATTATAGACCTACATCTAGGGTCCACAGGATTTTTCACTGTGGTGTTCACAAACATCAAAGACAAAGACAGAATATTTGAAGGAGGACCCTACTTTTATGCAGTAGCTGGCCTCTATATGCGGCCTTGGAAGATGAACTTTGTGCTAGAACGAAGAATTTCACTTTGGTACCGGTCTGGGTAAGACTCTATTCTCTTCCTCTTGATTATTGGCAAATTGAATCGCTTGCTGCCATAGGTAAAAAACTAGGACGTTTTGTCAAAGCTTCGGAAGGTACAAGAAGAGGCAAATACACTTCATATGCAAGGATCTGTGTAGAAATGGATCTATCAGGAGCTCTTCTGGATGAAGTCATCCTGGAAGTTTTTTATGAGGAATGGGTTCAAACAGTAGACTACAAGCATATCCCGTTCAGATGTTGTAAATTCGATGAACATGGACACTTGTTCAAAGATTTCCCTCTTAGTCAAGCAGACAACAAGGGCAAACCTAAGGAAATGAAGGACACAGATAGCTTCCAGAAAGTTATAAGTAGAGGAAAAGGTGGCAAAAAAGGACCAAGAAAACTTAGTAATGAGGGGAAAAAGGTCAGTGAAAATAGGTATCAAGCACTAGAAGAAAATGTAGAAATGGAAAATAAAGACCAATCTATGGAGGACGGCCCTAATGGAAAGGAAACAGAAACGAAAGTAGACTGCAACCCAACACAAGAGATGGATAATAAGAAAGAAACTATAATGAGTGAAACATATCTAGAGATAGATCAGGAAATGACCCAAAGTGAAACAGATTTGGAAGATCATGAGCTACAAGAAATTCTAGATAAGGAACATCTAGATCTAGAAGGGTTCTTGATGCAGGGATCCATGGGAGGGATAGACTCACTACCCCAAGAAGACTGCAACAAAATTCAGCAGCTATTCTTATGGAAAACTCAGGAAAGAGGATTAGATAATGAAAAAACCGTTGAAAAACAGGAACACAGAGGAGTTAAAGTAATGAAAAATACTCCATTATTAGCGACCAGAAATGTAGGAAAAAAAAGAGGTAGGAAAAAGCAAAAGGACCTCCTGATGGAGTGTGGAAAGTTAATGATAGACTCAGGTAAGATGAAAGACCTAACCATTTACTCATTTACAAATCTTTAAATATGAAGCTCACATCATGGAATATCAGAGGTCGGGTAGTAAAAGAAAACAAAGAATGCTTAGTCATAGAATGAAACTGGAAATGCCAGATGTTATCTTCATCCAGGAAATGAAATGTTCTATCCAGAAAATAAAACAAATCCATAGAAAATGGCTCAATAGATTTGATTTCCTAGAGGTTAAAGCTAAAAACACAGCGGGGGGCATTCTAACTCTGTGGAATCCAAAGAAAATTAGTATAACAGATGTAGAAGCATCTAGGAACTACTTATAAGTGGTCATTCAAACAGTGGGGGATCCAAAAACCTTCCTAGTCACAAATTTTTATGGTCCTCAAAGAATAGATGACAAACTCAAATTGTTAGACTCCCTAATTGATCTTAGGCATAGACAGGCTGGGATTCCTTGGATCGTGGGAGGGAACTTTAACATGATCAAATCTCTCTTGGAAGAAAAGGGAGGAAATAGAGCACTCAACAAAGACTCCTTAGTGTTTCAGACTATCACATATGAGATGAAACTAGTTGATTTAGACCTAAACAATGGCTTTTTTACTTGGAACAACAAAAGAGGAGGTAAGGCGCAAGTAGCCTATAAATTGGATAGGTTCATGATATCAGAGGAGCTTTTGCTTACATAAAGAAATAACATCAACAATCCTTCCCTTTGGAGGTTCCAACCACTGGCCGATTCAACTAGAAATCAAGGGTTTGATTTTTCCCAGGAAGAGGCCCTTTAGATTCGAGAATATTTGGCTCTCCCACCCGAATTTCATCAGCAACATTCAAAAATGGTGGTCAGAGGACTTGCAATTCCAAGGCTCAAAAATGTACCTCCTTCATAAAAGACTAAAGCATGTCAAGTTCAAGCTAAAAGAATGGAACAAAAAGGATTTTGGTAACATTTTTGTGAACAAAAGATCTTTGGAAATCAAATTATAAGAACTCAACTAGGCTCTGATCAAAGACGGCTTTGACAAAGTAAAAAGTGATCAGGCTGATAAGCATCACCAAGAATGGGATAATTTATGCAAACAAGAGGAAACTTTCTGGAGGTAGAAGTCTAGGGTACATTGGCTCAAGGAAGGAAAGTGGAATACAAGATTCTTCGATAGATCCACTATGTCTCACAAAGCATACAATAGAATCTCAATGATAAAGGATGAGAATGGATAGCTCCAAAACACCCATAAGAGTATTGAAGCTGTGCTTGTTCAGTATTTCTAAAACATCACTCGAGAAAACAATCCAGATAGAGAACATTCCATCAAGGAAATTACAAGGCATATCCCTAAGTTAGTGTCTAGAGAGGAAAATTTTAATCTCAACAGACCTATTACTGAAGAGGAAGTCAGCGAGGTTCTCAAAAACATGAAGAACTTCAAAGCACTAGGTCCAGATGGTTTCAATGTGGACTTCTTTAAAGCTTGTTGGCATATTGTTAAACGGGACATTCTAGAAGTGGTGGAGGATTCCAGGTCAAGTAAAATGATCCTGAAAGCCCTCAACACTTCATTCATCTCCCTAATCCCCAAATAGGATTCAACCCAAACTGTAGACAAATATAGACCCATAGCTTTATGGAATGTGGTTTACAAGATAATCTCTAAGGTAGTGGCAAATAGACTTAAACCTCTCCTTCCTTCTTTAGTTTCAGAGGAACAATCAGGTTATGTGGAGGGTAGAAAAATCTTAAATAACATCATTCAAGCCCATGAGGTGGTCCACACGCTTACCAATAAAAAACAGGGGGGGATCACCATGCAATTAGACATAGCCAAAGCATATGACAAGGTCAATTAGGGCTACATAAAAAAGGTTCTCACTGCTTTTAGGTTTGACCACAACTAGATCCAATGGGTCATGGCTCTGGTGACCTCTTCTAGCTTTTCCATTTTGGTGAATGGCTCCCCCTCAGAGATCTTTGTTCCTTCTAGAGGCCTCAGGTAGGGAGACCCACTCTCTCCCTTTCTTTTCATTCTTATGATGGAGGGACTGGGTAGATCTATTAAGCAGGCAAAGGCAAGGGGCAAAATCAAAGGTCTTCAATTATCTAAAAATGGTCAAGCTCTAACTCACCAACAATTTGTAGATGATACCATGTTGCAAGGGCTCCCCACAGTCAAAGAAGCTTGAGCCTACAATCAAATCCCGGAAGAATTTGCTTTGGCCACACATATGGAAGTCAATCTTTCACATTAAAAATTTTCTTCTTAAATACTAACATTGCTATTCAGAGAAACATTTCAAGAATTCTGGGTTTCCAAAGGGATTCCCTCCCCACAAAGTATTTGGGAATTCCTCTCACAGACAGACCAATGCACAAAAGTATATGGGAACTGATGCTTAATAAAGTGCAAGACAGAGTCAAAAATTGGACCTTCCAAGTCTTGAACCTAGCAGGCAAGTTGGTTTTGACAAATGCAGTCCTGCAATCGATCCCAGTTTTCATGTTACTGGCCCTCCCAGCTCCCAAAGGTGTTTTAGAGAAATTCATAAGCATTCAAAGAGATTTCCTTTGGGGTAAAGAAGAAAATAAGAAGAAATGGGCCCTGGTCTCTTGGGACAAAATCCGTAAACCCAAGAGACGAGGGGGACTAGGCTTGGATGATCAGGAGATTCTTAATAAAGCTTTAGGAGCCAAGCTTTGGTGGCACTGGGTTCAAGAGCCAAAAGCACAATGGGCAAGAATCTGGAAAGAAAAATATGCCAGCTCATGGCACACTAAGGATTTAATAAGAATGTTTGGCAATGTGAAAGGGTCTCACATCTGGAATAGAGCTTGGGATAACAGAAGCCTTGTTCAAAATAACAGCTTCTGGGAAATCAGAGCAGGAGATCTTGCACTCTTTTTGGAAGACAAGTGGTAGCAAGAGCCAATATTGTTAAGAGAGGACTTTGTTAGTCTCAAGCAAGAAACAGACCACCAAGGGTTAAATAAAGTCAAGGATTTCTGGGATCTGGCTCAAACCTCAGAAAAATGGAGAAGCTGGAGTAAACTTGACTATGGAGATGATAGCCCTTTGAAAATTAAGGCAGAGGCTCTTGGGAGCTTGCTTAAACAAAGGATGATTTTAGCTACAGAGGGGTAGGATCAATTGAGATGGGGAAATAACAATAAAGGTAACTTTAATCTTAAGGAAGCCAAAAGTATTCTTCTTGGGCTTGATCAAAGGGTTCTAGACAAGACATGGCATCTCCTCTGGAAGCACCAAGGTTGGATGAAAATCAAGCTTTTCGTGTGGTTGGTTCATCATAAGAAAATTTTAACTTGGGACAACATACAGAAAAGGGGTTTCATGGGGCCCTCCAAATGTTAGCTTTGTGAAGAGAAGGAGGAGAATATGGAGCACATTCTTAACAATTGCTCTTATACTACCTGGTTATGGGATTCCTTCTCTTCCATTTTCCAATAGTCAAATAGGGACAGAAGTAGTATCAGTAATACCCTAAACAATTGGAAAGTTAACTTTTCAGAGAATGAGTTCATTAATCTGGCCTCGGCCTTCACGCCAAGCTTCATTATCTGGAATGTTTGGAAAGAAAGGAATAAAATGATTTTCAAGAGTGAAAAGTCCACCACACAGTGTCTTTTTGTTCTTATCCTAAAACAACTTCGGGAGACTGTTGGTACCACTGTTCGCAATCTCCCCAAAAATCTCCCCTCTATGTCTGAGCTGAGAATTCTCAGAAAATTGGGAATGAAAGGGATTATTCCTCAAGGTATAATCAGAAAGGACACAACAATGGATACAGGGAAGGAGTTATGGCAACCTCCACTGAAAGGTTATCTGAAATACAACATTGATGGGGCTTCAAAAGGCAACCCGAAAATAGTTGGTTTTGGAGGAGTTTTAAGAGATGAAGAAGGCAAAATTATATTTATCTTTCATTATAATCTTGGCAGAGCCACCAATAATATGGCAAAATTAATGGCTTTGGAGCAATGTCTAGAGTTTCTGATTCAACATCATTTATCAAACGTCATTGTTGAAGCGGACTCGGAGATTACTATTAACTCTGTGAAAAAATTAATTGTGGTACTCAGCCGGAGAAAGTCTCTAATCACTGGGAAACTACTCTTGGTTTACCAAAGAATCCAGGTTCACCTCCAAGGGCTACAAATGGTGAGTTTCAACCATGTTTGACGTTCGGCCAATGAACTAGCGAACCTTCTGGCCAACCAAGGGGTGAACAATGCAGATTGAGGGATAGCGTACAAGTGGCGGCAGATTCCTCAAAACCATTTAAAGGCTCGCTGTGAGAAACAAGCTGTAGAAGACAAGGAAATGTTGTGTTATCATACTAGGATAGCAAGTATGTATTGACTTATCTGGCAAGATGTTTCTCAACCTTTTGAAATGCATTTGATTGAAAGAGACGCCAGGTTTTGTCTCACGCTCTATCGAAATGAGGTGAAGGGCAGCCTTAGGTTTTTGGAGTGTCATGCGGGAAAGAGTTAATCTTGCGGACAAAACCAACCTCCTTAGAAGCCTAAGACTTTCTAGTGACAAACAAGACAATTAAGAGCAATCCTTCTCTAAACATGCATTTACCATACAAGAAATCAAGTGTT
This sequence comes from Pinus taeda, assembly GCA_000404065.3. NCBI lineage: Eukaryota > Viridiplantae > Streptophyta > Pinopsida > Pinales > Pinaceae > Pinus > Pinus taeda. The sequence goes on from APFE030580276.1 coordinate 6,988, forward strand.
TTAGATCCTGCCTGTAGTCCAACGCTGTTGTAGTAGTCCAGCCTCGTCGATCCGGATGAGCTCCTCCTTCACTTCGAAACCTGCATTCACTAACAATCAAACGATTACATAGAACCTGAATATCTCATAAAATAAAACATATTCAACATACAGACCAAGGAGTATATGAAACAACTCATTAATAACAAATTGTTGAGAAGAATGGACTTATTTGTATTAATAGGAAACAAAAGAAACCATTACAACCTGAGCCTTGGTGTTGTGCAAGTTCCTCCCAGGGTCCAGCAAGAGTTTTCCTTTACTTTGATAAGCTCACCCACTTCCAAATGAAACAAGAAAGGATGATAATCTCTCCTCACAAGCTTCTACAAGGAAGTCCTAATTCCAGCAGCATCTACCCTTTGGAATGTTCAGCTTTCAACCTCCCCTCCTCTGGCCCAATGCCTGTATTTATAGTGTTCTAGAGGAAGTTATTCAGGTCCAACATCAATGGGATACTCCCTCTTTTGGATGGGGTAGCTCCTCTCTTGATGGGATAAGTTCCTCTATCATAGGGATGCATGAACCATCTGGAGGCGCTCATACACGTCAAACACTCTTCTAGAAGGCTCTAGAAGTGACCACAAGTAACTTTTTAAAGATGAAACTCGCGCCTTTTGACCTTTACAGGAGTACACACCCATCCCTTGACTTACAGAGCATACAAGTACGCAGGTACAATGAGCTTCGGATGCGTACCCGCAAGCAAGGTAGAGAGAACCTGCGTACCCAGAGATAAACATGATTTTTATTGACTTTCTCTCTTTCTTGAAGTTTGACATGGAGAGAAAAGGTATTAGGCTTGACAAGGAGGATAATATGACTATTGATGGAGCCATATTAACTGCAGATAGTCATGGTGACAATTTTTAGTGTAACAGATTGCCCCCTAAAGTACGAAGCCTGTAATAGATAAGGGTTTTATATCATCTAGGAAGGGTGAAGTACTTTATTATTTCAAGGATTATCTCGTGGAGAGAGAGCCTGGTCAGAACCTACAATTTTCAACACAAAAATACATGTATAAGATTATATCATCGCTGAGGTAGGCATTCCCATACTCAGATCAAAACTTTAACTAACAGACTAACTACTCTGATACAAGAATGATTTCATAATGCATCATAATCATAGACTCGTGTAGACACAGTATGGATGCAGCCATCTATTTATAATTGGTCTACAACATAATGAATACAAAACTGCTCGCAGCCTGGATGGTGGAAACTAGATCCAGGGTCTTCATCTCTACTTCCCGAATTGGTACGATTCTAGCCATGTGAATAAATGAGTCGATGTCGAACATGGTAGAAACCACTTGATTACCAGTCGATGATGTAAACTGTTAAAAAGTGTGAGGGAGACCACCAGTGATGTCAATGGTTCTCAAAGTACCCAGTACAATCCATGGGATGTGAATGAATGGGTCGATGTCGAACATTTCATGGAATCCTTCGATCGCAAGTCAATGATGAAAACGGACGTCGAAGGCGAGAAACCTGCCATTGATGCATGCAGACTTCAAGGTACTGACGATTTCTAAGTCAACTCTCTAGATAATGTGCTGATGTCGATAGAAAGCGACCAGTCGCAGGTAAGCCCACAACACGAAATCATAGTTCAAGTTGAAGAAATGTTGCTGTAAGGACTGAATCAAGGATGATAAAATGGATGATAGGTATTTTGCAGTTGAATGTTTTTTTTACAGACCTCTTGAACACATAACGACACAACAGATGTCTTGGTGACGAATGACTCAAAGTTAATCCCCGGAACCCAGCTGGAGAATTTCAATGTGGTTTGGTCAACTGTGAGACAAAGGATTTCCCAACCCAGGTGAATAAAAAGTGTTGTGTTCAAGAGTGGTAGTAAGGTTTTTCTGAGACAAAAGGATAACAAATAGGCTCATTCTTCTCTCTTTTTCCCCCACCATTTCTGGCAAGTACCTCTTTATTTTATTACAAGCTTGAGGAGGATAACATATGCTTGCTTTATAAGCTCATCCTTCGGATGAGTCCAACTTAGTTTTGATTCGAACCCTAAGAAGGAGGGGTCCGTTCCTGTTTGTAATAGAACAAGTCCTTTACTGTGAAATTTTAACGAGTCCAGTATAGGAGAAACTCGGCGTTTTCCATTTTTAGAGAGTCTGAAAAACTTAAGAAGACTCCAGATTGGACTTTTTCGTAAATTTGTGTCTCCTAAGCCTGAAAAAGTATAAAATAATACCTAGGAGAATGGCTTGATCTTGTGACCAAGGAGTACCTTCATGATTAGTGTCTTTGATCTAAAAAGTAAAAAGTGATCAAAGACACGTCGTTTTATTTCCAGTATCGAATTTGAAACGACAAAAACCCGACAATCTTTTCCTGTTTTTATGGTCAGAAAAGGGCTATAAGGGGACCGTCTTTTAATTCCGTTTTAATGAGTGTAAACGAAACGCTCGGAAATCTTTTCATTTTTTAGGAGCCAAAAAAGGGCTTAAAAGATGACACTGATGTTTTGGTTCGTGAAAAACGACAAGTTTCCCTCAAAACCCCTTTGTCCTGCACAAAAACGACACATTACTCATACCTGTTTAAGATAGGCAAAAATACATTGAAAAATGTCCTTCCATGGTGAAAAATAAACAAATATAGTATTTATTCATCCAAAAAACCTATAAAAAGACTTTTTACCATGTCATTTTTACCATTTTATTGTTGAGGGAGAGAAAAGGGCTTTTGGCAAGAAACTTCCCGTGGACTTTGCGGAGAATCCGACCGTTGGAATCGAGCGCCGTCACTTTCAGGTATTCTACAGCATCCTCCTCTTCAATTTCATCCATTTAGAATTTTAATTTAAGCCTTTGTTTGATTTTTTGGGGGCATTGGGGTTTTGGGATGCGCTCCTCGAGGTATGCAGGTGTCCCATGGGTAACCTGCATACCCCGACTTTTTCCTTAAAGGGAAAAAGGTCGGGGTACGCAACCTACCTTCAAACCAGGTGCGTACCCATGCTCTGTTTCTGAAGGCGGGGTGCGTACCTCGCGCAAAGCGCATTTTCAAACCCCAATCTTCAAATTCAACCACAAATTTTTGATTTCATGGCTTCTAATATATATTTCTTGATGTGTAGATTTCCCACCATGCTTGATTGGCGTGAAAGAGAGCACGAAGACGTTGATTTGGCCGCACTAAATCACCAACCTACCATTGATGCGTTAAGAGCATGCGATCTTTTCAAATACTGGGTCATACCTGGCATGAGGGCCCAGGTGCCATTTCTAGAGTGGCTGGTCGAGAGATGGAATGTCCAGGATTAGTGTTTTTATATTGGAGGCCACCAGCTCGAGATAGAGGCCTCTGACATATATTTTCTCACTGGTTTTCCCAACAGGAGCGAACACCTTTCTCTATTCGGGACTAGGCCGGGTGGCCAATCCGTTGCTAGCCTCCGGCTAGAGTGGTGTAACAATCAGAACCAGGAGAAGGGGATAGAAATCAAGTTCATATCCCAGCCTGAACTTATGGTGATAGCTTTCACAGTTACCAAACTCTGCGGCGCAACCGCTTTACACCTTGCCACCGGGTCCCAGATACGGATGGCGATAGATTGCTACCGAGGCACCATTTTCAACTGGTGCGATGATGTACTGGCCAATATGAAGGGCCAGTTGACTAGGGAAAAGAACAGACAATCAAAGACTTTTGGATATGGGTCTTTGGTTGTGAACTTTGCCTTAGAGAGAGTTCCTATGTTGATCCCACAGCAGCTCACAGTTGGGGTTGGGCCACCTTGGGAGCCGAAGTTGATGCGATGGGTTGCAGTTATGGCCTGGCATCCTGATGAGGGAGCGGAAGTCATCCGATTTCCTGCAGGTTACTTTTACTGGTTAGAGAACCAGGTCTTTGCTATTCAGGATTTTCCATATGCCGGAATGGATTATCAGGGAGATCCGGACATGGTTCTTCCACAGGGAGAACAATGGGATGACAGAGGTATATTCACTTTTCACAATTGTTTTAATTTATCTATATTTTTTGTTTTTAAACATCGTTTCAAAACTGACAGTAAAATTTTCAAAATGCAGATGTAGGCCCACGGTGACCAGCCGATCTCCGGTCTTTTGAGAGGAGACATCCAGTTGCACTGCTACTGGCCCCACAGGACGCGGCTGCAGAGACGCTAATTGAGTTGGAGCAGGATCTAGAGCGTCTGACGGCAGACATACCATAGACGACCATAGATGATATTCCTATCAGGCTTCAGCGCTATGTAGTAGCGGTCCCAGGACCTTTTAGGAGGTTCTTATGTAGGGTAGCCCATGCAGTGGTGTCGTATAGGGAGCACCACCAGTGATTGGATGGTCGCTTTGTAGACACATGTAACATTTTGGTTTTTTGTACTTATCATTTTTGCCGATCATAAGGTGTTTTTCAACCTATGATC
>APFE030580282.1:0-16384 GCA_000404065.3 Pinus taeda
AGATCTAGGGTTTGAAGCTGGACAGAAACAGGGTCAGGATTGCAGAACTGTTCAGGAGGGGACAGATCCTGACTGGTCAAATGGTAAACGAGGGGTCCATAGGGACCCCCACATACAAACAAATCATTATGAATAAACAACCGAATCAGAAGGGGGTGCAAATAGAAGGGCTTGATAGGTCAAGGACAGAGAAGAGACCAGTAAGAATAGAAATGAAAACAGGGATAAGGAAGAGCAGTCTGCAGAATCAACGGAAACAGAAAGGATAAGGAGGAACAAGCAAACGCAGCACAGAAGAATAACAGAGAAGAAGAGCAGGAACACCCGGAGTACACAGCTACGGAGGAAGAAAATGAAATAGAGGACAATACGCAAGAGAATCTTACTCATAAACAAACTCGGTGACCATGCAAACCCAGAGTAGCAGAAGTCTTGAGAGTAGTACTAACGGATCCCGAAATACAAGCCTACAGAGACCACATGGCTGAGCATGCAGTGATTTGTAGATTTATGGGACTGTGGCCAACAGAAAAGGCATTATGTCAGTGGATTAAACAGCACTAGAGACCCAAAGGAGATGTCAGCCTGCACCTGGGAGCAAAAGGCTTCTTCACAGTTGTGTTCTCCAATCTGGAAGATTTGTACAGAGTCTTTGATGGAGGCCCCTACTTCTTCGCTTCAGCGGGCCTCTACATGAAACCTTGGAAGCCTAATTTTGTACCAGAGAAGGAAACTTTCAAGAAGGTCCCAGTCTGGATCCGACTCTTTGCGCTCCCAATAGACTATTGAGGTCTGGCCGCACTCAAAAAAATAGGGGACATGTTAGGAACATTCATCAAAGCTTCAGAAGCCACATTACAAAGATGATACACTTCTTGCGCTCGGATCTGTGTGGAGATGGACGTTTCAGGAGCTTTGCATGAACGCCGATGGCTAGAATACAGAGACGAGGACTATTTTCAAGCTATCGACTATGAGCAAATTCCATTTCGCTGCAGAAAGTGCCATGAACATGGACACTTAATAAGAGAATGCCCTTTAAACAGGACAACTGATACACAAATGGAGGATCAGGAAGGAAAGATTAAGGACACCTTCACTCGTCCAAAAGCTAGACAAAGAGCACACAGAAGGCAACCAAACAAAACAAGCGAAGCACAAGCTAACACAAGAAACGCTTTTAAAGTACTGGAAAGTGGAAAGGATATAGAGAACCAGAATAAGGAGAACACGAACTATGAAGCAAATAAAGTAGCAACAGTAGCAGCAACCAAAGGAGCGGAAGAGGAAAATCCACACAGCACAAAAATCAAACAGGAGGGCACAGAAGAAGCAGATGAAGACTCATAAATGGTCACAAGTGATATAGGCAGTGAGGATATGGAACTCTAGGAGATTCCAAGGCTGGAAGGAGTCAATCTTCCAGACATGGTGGAAGAATGGAGGAAAAAAGGGGTGGAAAACATCTCGGAGGAGGAAATCCGGAAAATCAACGCAGTCATCATAGCCAAGCAAAAGGCTGAAATGGAAATGCATAACAGGAAACTGGGAGTAGTAAAAGGAAAAGGAGCTAGAACGAAGAGTGTACTTCAAACAATCTCGAGCTCAACTCAGAAGAAGAAAAGAGGGCGAAGAACAAACAGTGAAGTACTTCAGGAAATAGGATATATGCTCATTAACTCGGGTAAGATGAAAGCTCTTGATGCCTTCTCTTTTGGTTCTTAAATCTCAAGTGTTTTAAAATGAAAGTCTTCTCATGGAATGTTAGAGGGCTCAATGGCCAAACAAAACATAGATTGTTAAAAAGGAAAATTCAACAGGAAAATCCAGATTTAATTTTGGTACAAGAAACTAAATGTGCAAATAACATTATTCAAATTGTAAATAGAAGGCTAGGTAGAAGATTGGAACACATGAGTATAGATAGTTAGGGATGGGAGGGAGGTCTAGTAACATGGTGGGATCCTCATGTCCTCAAGATCCTTTCCTCGGAAGCTTCCAGACACTTTTTAGCCTTAGAATGTCAAGTAATAGGCAACTCAGATGTTTATTTATGCATCAATGTCTATGGGCCTAAAAAATTAGAAGAAAAGCTCAAGCTAATAAATTCGCTAATGAAGCTGCAGCAGAGGTATCCCAGAGCGAAGGTCATCATAGGAGGGGACTTTAATATGATAACCTCGCTGTCGGAAAAAAAGGGAGGAATCAGAAAGCTAAACAAGGATTCTGAATCTTTTGTAGAGTTCATAATGTCATCAAGACTGGTAGATATTCAGCCCAGGAGTGGGGCTCACACTTGGAACAACAAAAGGGGCGGGGAAAGACAGATTGCTTCCCATCTAGATAGATTTCTTGTCTCTGAAAGTCTGTTACTGGAGGTTGTGATCGCACACTCTGACATTCTTCCCTGTGGAGGTTCTGATCACTGGCCAATTTCTCTAACGACCACGATACAAGGCATGCCTAGAAACAAACCCTTCAGGTTTGAAAAATTTTGGCTGGACCACCCAGATTTCATCCAGCTTGTAGGAAAATGGTGGCAAGAACCAGTGGAAATTAGAGGCACTAAAATGTACAAACTGCAGGGAAAATTAAAACACATTAAGAATAGAATTAAAGAATGGAACATAAAGGTCTTTGGAAACATATTCAAAGAGAAAATCAAGATAGAAGAGCAACTAGAGAAGATACACAGCGAGTGGATTCAGGGAATCAGTATTTCAGACACAATGGATCAGGAAAAACTGTTGATGCAACAATGACAAGAAAAATGTCAACAGGAAGAAACGTTGTGGAGACAAAAATCCAGAATTCAATGGCTCAAGGAAGGAGAACATAATACCAAATTCTTTCATAGATCGGCGCTGGACTATAGAGGGGTTAACAAGATCCTCAGCCTCAAAAATGATCAAGGGGAGCGTATTGAGAATCATCAAGGCATCACTACCTTACTCACGGAGCATTTCAATAATATTGCTCAGGAACCAGAGATAGACAGAACTGAAGCCATTGGGAACCTCATCAAATCAATTCCCGAATCTATTTCCAATGAACAAAACCAAGCGTTAAGCAGAGAAGTCTCATTAGAAGAAGTGGAGGAAGCAGTAAAGGAAATGCCCAATGACAAAGCGTTGGGCCCTGATGGCTTCACCATAAATTTTTACAAAGCATGCTGGGAGATTGTTAAATTGGAGGTATGGGAGGTGGTGGAGGACTCTCAGCGCTCAGCATCGATTTTGAAATCTTTGAACTCCACTTTCCTAGCTCTAATCCCCAAAGAAGAGGAAGCCACAACCCCTGCCAAATTCCGTCCTATTGCTCTGTGTAACGTCCTATACAAGATTATCTCTAAGGTCATAGCCAACATATTGAAGCCTATTCTTCCAGGCCTCATCTCCGAAGAGCAATCTAGCTATGTTGAAGGGAGACAAATCTTGGACAACATATTGTTGGCACAAGAGATGGTCCATACTCTGCAATCCAGAAAAGTCACAGGCATGATGATGCAACTTGACCTGTCGAAGGCTTACGAAAAAGCAAGCTGGAATTACTTGGAAGCAATCCTCACAGCCTTCAGGTTTGCAAGTCATTGGATCAGATGGATTATGGCCCTAATCAAATCAACTAGATTTTCCATTCTGGTCAATGGCACCCCGGCCAACCAATTTACCCCCTCTCGAGGGCTTAGACAAGGAGACCCATTGTCCCCTTTCCTTTTTGTAATTTTAATGGAAGGATTGAGCAGGCTCATTCGGCAGGCTAAGGAGGAAGGTAAGATCAAGGGATTGCAACCACTACCCTCCATTCCAGCAACCACGCATCAACAGTTCGTGGACGATACTATGCTGCATGGATCACCTACTGTAAAAGAAGCTCAAGGTTATAAGAACATCCTAAAACTATTTAGCGAGGCCTCAGGTATGGACATTAACCTTTCTAAATCAACCATATTCTTTTTCAATATGAATGTTGCGGTTCAGAGAAACCTCTCGCGCATTCTAGGCTTCCGAAGAGGCAATCTGCCTTCCAGGTACCTAGGAGCTCCTCTTTTTGATAAATTATGGCAAAAATCTCATTGGGAAAAACTCCTTGACAACCTAAAGAAAATATGCCAGCACTGGACTCACAGGGCTCTCAATTTTGCTGGAAGGTTAGTGCTCACCAAAGCAGTCCTACAGGCTATCCCGCAATATATGCTTTCCATCATCCCGGCTCCCCAAGGAATCCTTCAACAAATTAGAAATATTTAGAGAACGTTCCTTTGGCCAAGTAATGCAGAGAAAAGGAAGTGGTCGCTAGTTGCTTGGAATAAACTTTGCAAACCAAAGATCTTAGGCGGGTTAAACCTTCTAGACCCCTTCACCATAAATAAAGCTTGTGGAGCCAAACTTTGGTGGAAATGGATGACGGAGCCTAATTTACCATGGGCTCGCCACTGGACGGCCAAATATGCCCCCTCACGAAGTAACCAGGAATTAATTAGGATGCAAGAGAGTCCAGAGGGCTCCCTAATTGGGAATCTAGCAAGGAAAAACAGGGATATTATTCAGGAGAATAGTTTCTGGGAAATTCGAAATGGTGAAACAGCCCTCTTTTGGGAGGACGCATGGCAACAACATCCCAAATTGGAAAAACTAGAACTGACAGAATTACAAAGAAGACTGCAAGAACAGGGGAGGCTAACGGTTCACCACTATTGGTCGCAAGATAACAGTGACATGGCATGGAGAAAATGGGCAAAAAGTGAAATAGAGGACATAGGGGAAGGGAACACGAATGCCACCAACCTTAACAGCATATTAGATAAAATGAAAATTAGGAAAGCAGAGGACAGCGACAAGCTAAGATGGGGAAATCAAGGAGGGGGTAATTTCACACTCAAAGAGGCTCAGTTATGCATCGAAAAGGCAAAGCAGGTGGACAAGGTAGCTTGGAGCAGTAAGGTTTGGGACTCCCAAAGCTGGCCGAAAATTAGAACCTTCCTTTGGCTGCTAATGCACAGGAAGATGCTAACATGGGAGAATCTTCGGAAAAAAAGGTTTCAGTGGCCCCTCAAAATGTCCACTTTGCAATAGAGAAGAGGAGACCATGAACCATCTTTTCAACAATTGTGACTTTGCCGACACTCTGTGGAATTGGGCTGAAACGTCATGAAGCAAACGGACAGGAACAGAGAGTCTATCCAGGAAACCATTGAGAAATAGCGAGGAAACTTCTCGGGCAATCAAAGAGTAAACACCATTTGGAAAATATTACCAGGGTTCATCACCTGGACTCTATGGAAAGAAAGAAACAGAAGGGTGTTTTGTGATGAAACAAGAAATATTACCCATTCTCTTGAGACCATCAAGCAAAACATAAAACAACTGGTCATGATAAAATGCAAAACAGATCAGAACGACAAAGCTACGGGTGAAGACTTACAAATTTTGAAGACCTTTGATTTGGATAGAGAAGCTGATAGTCTAACGACCATGCATCAACAGGAACTCAGAACCACCCCAAACATTTGGAAGTGACCTCCACCCGGCTTCCTCAAGCTAAACTTCAACAGGGCCTCGAGAGGCAACCTCGGTCTCGCTGGCATCGGAGGGGTCATCAGGAACAATGATGGTGAAATTCTTCATATTTACAGCAGAGCATTGGGAGAAGTTACAACAACGAAATGGAATTTACAGCATTGGAGCAGGGCCTTAGAATTCTGCGAAGCCTCCAAGCGGGTGTTGTTGTAATTGAGGGGGACTCTCAGCTTGCCATCACAGCAGCCAAGAGAATGTATGCTGGGGCGAAGGCGAGCAAGGTAACGCAGCACTGGAGATTAGCAAAGGTCACAGAAAGCATAGCAGAACACTTGGGGTGGCTAAAAGGGTTGGTCTTTCAGGCGGTACGCCACAAGGCCAACACCGTAGCTGACCACTTGGCAAACGTCGGCATAGAGAACCCCACCACGATTTGGGATAGCTGTTGGCAGGACGTCAGCTGCCCGGATTTAAAAAAGGATTATACCTGGTTCTCAAGGCAGGATTTATTGAATGAGAGATAGGTGCGGGCGAGCGAGGTGTGTCATACAAATAACGGAATGACAATGATAACAGTGAATGCTAAGAAAGGAAGTAAAGGACTGCAGGAGAATGAAGGACAAACAAGTCAGGAGCAATTAATGCTCAAGCAGGCGAAGGCAAAACATAGTGTTACTATGACCATGACAGGAAGGCGCCGCCAATCCAAAATCGGGTGAGGGGACACCTGGATAAATACAGAGAAGATCAGAAAGAGTGATCGCAAAGGAAATCTGAGGGATCATCAATGGAATTCCAACCCATTAACTAGCAATTATGATAACCAGACAAGACAACATCAGAGCAACAAGCGAAGGGGTTACGGCGTGATGAGCATCACCATCTATTTAAATAGAAATGCAAGCTCCGCAACAAGCATCAGTTCTGCTTTAAGCGAGCGAAAGAGAGGATCCCTCATCTTCAATTTGCCAAGCGCTCATTTTAGTGCAGGTAGCAGGATGGCGAGTGGAGGGAGTCAGAATGCTGCGGCTAACACAGATCTGAAGCGAGCCAAAGCTGCTTATGAGACCCGCACCTCTCAGAGGGAGAAACGGAGGATCGAAGAGCTTGAAGCCATGGTGAATGAAGAAGAAAAAACCGTGGACCAACAGGAACTAGTTAAGGAAGTAGATTGGGTGCAAGACCCCGGAACGGTCGCTACGCGGGCAACGCAGTTTGTAAGGACCCAAGCGGAGATGTGGAGAATGAAAATGATGCTTGCCAAGGCTATCAACATGCAAGGGGACTCGGCAAACCAGCTGCGGCAGGCTCAACATACTCTTGCAGCGGCCAACGAGGAGCACGCGGCCATTTTGGAAGGCTTGGACTTCAAGATGAGCAGCATGGAACAACAACTCGACACTATATCGAAAAAATTCACAGTTCTGATCAGTCTGATGCGGCACACCATAAATCAGGAGGGTCGTGCCACCGGGGAAACTTCGGAAGGGTCAAAGAATCCACATGCTCTTACCTCGCCCTCTCAGACAGGCCAAGCCAAGGCGTCTGCTGCGCAAGACAAGTCCAAGAACTACATCGTTCTGGATACCTTATGATATTATGTTCTCTGTTGGGTATGCTTACTGGGGCTCTTTTTTCTATTTGTGCATGTTTACGGCTGTGAGGTTTTTTTTTTTAAAGGGCTACTCTGTTTCAGCCCTGTAACTAGTCTATGATCAAATGGTTGTCAGTTTTTTTGTGAGATACCACATCCTCTGCTGCCCTGCGTGGTATGCTCTGGGGTCAAACGGGTATAGATTAGGGCGAGGATAAGCTAAAGAAGGTCTTTTACTGCTTTGGTAGTCTTTTTGTAAACTATGTATTTTCATATAATATAACAACGCTGATTTACACAAAAAAAATAGTAATGTTAAAATTTATTTCCAAATAATTTTCTAGACCTTTCTATAGAGTAAGAAACTCCACTTGGTTATTAGTCGCATAACCCAGACCCCATGCAAATTGTGCCACAATTTTTTCATTGGGGTTGAATAATGCTCCTATTTCTCCTACCTCCCCCATAAAGGGACATTATTATTAAAATAAGAAATATGATGCATTATGTAGGATATTTGAATTCCATAATGATTAGTTATGCTAGACTAGAAGCATCAACATTCTCCACAATGGAAACCATTCCAATTTCACTCGGAAACCTTTTTATTATCTTTAAAACAAAAGTAAACATAAGAGGTTAACTACATAGCTTAACTAATATATTTCCTTTAATATGAGGTATATAATGTCATTTCCCATTCCTTTTAGCCTTAGAATTTGATGTTTTATTACAAGGTAACCATTTGATACTTTGAGAGTGTTGGTGAAGGTTGTCTTGGATATGCATGTATAAAATTGACATGGTTTCAATTATTTTTTGGTTTTTATAATAGACAAATTACTTAACTTGTGCATTTTATTCACATAACTTAAGAGGCGTGTTTTTTCATTTTGATTTACTTAGTTGGTTGGGATAAATAATTGATGTCCTCCCAACCTACGTTCAATTCTTGCAAGCGACATGTTGAGGTTTATTGTAAAGGATTTGAGCCTTGTTGTTGAGTGTGATTAGTCCCTAGAGGAACAAAACACGTACGTTCCTCATAGGAAATATAAATATATTTGTCATAAGGAGGGGAGGAAAGAAAAACATATGAAATGTGTTTTGGTTTTTGAAGTCCATTCCTCGCATTATCAATGTTTCCATTTTATTGTATTTTAGACATCACAATGCTCAATTTAACAAACTCTGATGATGTAAGACAACTATAAATAATCAAAATTTGTTTTAGTATATGGAAATATCTATTAATTGATCAAGTAACCAGTAATTAGTTTGCAACCAGTGCAAACATTATCATGTTAGCATTGTACTATGTGTAGTGTATGTTGAATCTATAGTGGCGCAAAAGGTTGGTGTAAGTTTGAATCTATAGTAGTACAAAGGATTAGCCCTTGCATACATTTATCTATTTATGACCTTGTACCACACTTACACTACTATTACATTAGTATGACCACTTTGTCATTAGGGGAAAACCCTTGGATAATTTCCCTCATTTCAAAGATGTATTACACGCATACATTTATCTATTTATGACCTTGTACCACACTTACACTACTATTACATTAGTATGACCACTTTGTCATTAGGGGAAAACCCTTGGATAATTTCCCTCATTTCAAAGATGATACATAGGGAAAACCCTAGATTAAGATTATTAAGGCCACAAGGCCAAGGATGAAAACCATTGGAGAAATATACTCTATATGAGCTCAATATGTCACTTGTGCGAATTGACCCTTGGTGGGGAGGATGATAATCATACCTCTAGCCACTTGAGATAAATCCAATTGTATGCTAATGGATTAATTTGGTGGTACATTGGATAAAATATCCAATCTCAATAAAATATTAGATGGCAATAAAACTTGAAAGGGTTGTTTAGTATATAATCTCTTCGATAATAACATATTTAAAAATATAATATTCAATAGTTGTGCATAGGCAAATACCTCCGTTAAAAGTAAAAGATGGGAGGAATAAGAAAATTGACCATGGATGTTGCCACATACATAAATAATTATTCTAATGATGATAAAGACTGAAAATGATAATAATGAGAGGAATATATACCAAGATAGAAAACATCAATAAATACAAAGTCATCTAGCCAAATAAAGTTGAACATTCTTGAAAGTAAAATATTAACTTTTACTTTCTATACTAGGTCATTCTATAATGTAAAAGAAATAGAATACGTATCATAAATATAAATATATATGAGTATGTATTGTAATAGAATAACAAATAGGTCTTTCTAGTTTTTTACTTAATTGTTGGTTATGGACTAGTGCTTTCAAATATAAAAGAAGAGAGACATAATTAAAATGATAAAATTGAAAAACACGTACATGAAAAACACAATTGGGTGTTGGAAAATTTGAGTCGAATACAATTATATTTTTCTTGGGAAAAAACAATTTAAATGTAAAAACCTCCCAACAAATTACCTATAAATCATGAAGATGAAAGTTCTACGGAATTTTTTTCTTGGATGCATATCACTAATTATATGAAGACTTGCACTTTCCAAGAAATTTTTTATTCAAATGCAACGTGACACTAGTCATGGTATTGAATTAAATATTGAACCAATATTAAATTTAATATTTATAGCTATTGCTCTTTATACTTACTTGCAACATTTCTTTAAGCTTTTTGAACCAATATATAGGTTAAAGCAGGGTGAAAGGGAAGTAAATTTAGCTCCTAAAAACAATTAAACAAAATCACTTTCATAAAACATTGAAAACTTAGAAATCCTAAATGATTGACTGGGATAAATGAGTCTATTTACTTTTTCAAAATTAAATTTTAATATATCGATATATATATGAGACTACACTACGAGCCTTTTAACATTAACTCTTACCCAATCACTGTGATTATGCACAGAGAACTGAAAAACGCAGGTCAATAAACTGGCAATATCATACATTATAAAATAGTAGTAGTGACTTAAAAGATGGATAATTAAAAGATTGGCTTAATGAATCACCCAACGACTGTTATAATTGAAAAACGCAGGTAAAAAAACCTACAGCAATATCATAAACTATAAAATAGTAATAGTGATTTAAAAGACGGGTAATTAAAAGAATGGTTTAATGAATGGTAATTAAAAGATTGGTCAAAGCTACATTTGAACACAACGGTCCAAAAAAGCAAGCATAAAACGCCCTGATTAATGAAACTCACGATCCTGGCGCTCTGATGAATGAAGGATGAGAGGGCTGGGTGATTATTGTGATGAATGAAGAATGCGAGTAGGAAATTCACGAAAGAACGAAAATAGCATCAGGGAGATGGAATGGATTATTTATGGAGCTGGTAATTTTCTGTTCCCTTTAATTTGTTTTTGTATCTCTGGTTTATTCAACTCGTTAACCAGGGAAAGAGAGTAGGCGATTGAGTAAATTTATGTAACCTCACAAACTATTTTTTCTGTTGAATCTACAGGTTAATCATGGTTTTCTTTCTCTCTCAAGCACTGTGATGTATGTAAAGTTGTCTGTCTGTCTGTCTTATGAAGTGCTCCATAAATGTTGTGTGTAGTGTTGTGGTATGTCTGTAATGTGGGTTGTGTCTTGTGTCCATGTTTTTTTTGTGTCTATTAATTGGGAGAGAAAGTCCAAGCTCGGGAGAATATGCAGCCGTTGGAGGGCCAATTTGATAAACAAATAATAATGCACTCATTCAGAGTGAGTGAGTTGGTACTCATGTAAATATTTTCCTGAATTATTTTTAAACTCATTCTCGACCCTTTTTTCTGTTTCTTTTTCTGATGAGTTGAAATTTTATATACAGGAGTTGGAGCAGCGTTTCCAGTGACTTTAAGGAGTTTCTGGCAGTTTGCAGAGTTTCATTTGCAGCTTTCTGGCAGTTTGCAGAGTTTCAATGGCAAATGAAAGATTCCTAAGAAGCACGGTTAGTATGCTTTGTGAATGGCCTTGACCTTGTTCTCCTCTGTTTCTGTTTCTTGGTGCAGTTTACGAATTTCTACAGAATAGTTATGCCAATTGAGTCATTTTTAGTCCTGTGTGTTGGTCTGTGTTCATGTAAGTGTTGAGGATGCCCAGATGTGATGTGAGGTATTAGGTGGTTTTCCATGTAACGGGTCATGTCGCCCATTAATCTTTCTGGCTATTGACAGCGTTGGTCTCTCCAAAACCCCAGTTGAGCTCCTCTTTTTCTCCCAATTGTCCCATATCCATAAGAGTTGTATAACCCTATGAAGCCGAAGTTGCTTGAAGAGTACTAGCACCAGTCATAGAACCACTTATTTACTTAGCAGCACAACCAGTAGGTAGCATATTATAGGTGGGTAGATTAAACAGGAGATTGAGAAGGTGGTTCAGTTAGTTGAGAGAGACACCTGCAGTTCGGTGATACTATTTCTATGATGATTTCTCCCACTGTCATCACTGCCTTGGTGCTTTTGGTGATATAAGTGAGGAGAAGACCGCTAAAATCTCTCCAGATCTGTGGTCATCCTTGCTCTATGACATTTCTGTTTGTGAAGATTTTTCCATTGCATCTCTCTCTGTCATCCCTGCTATATGGAATCTCAGTTTGTATTTTCCCTGCTGTATGGAATTTCAGTTCGTATTTTTCGTGTTCGTCCTTGAAACGAGGACTGCTTGAATTTAATACCCTGGACTTTCACCATTGGGGTATATTATGTTCATCTAGCTGAAAGCATCACCTGGTACAACACCTGTTCTGTGTCATCGATACTCCTCACCTGTTCATCGATGTATTTGGAAGTCCTCATCGCTGGTTAGTGATCAATGAATGTTTTAATCTGTTAAGAAAGCAAGCACGGTGAAATTACTTTACTTTTTATGGTGTTTTCTCCTGAGCTTATTATTGCTATTTAGGGTCAAAGAGTGTGCGTCACGTGCCTGTGGCATTATTATCGTTCATGATTAAGCCAGCCGGAGGAGGTTCCTCTTTTAAAGATCCAATCCACGCTACAGTGATTAAATTAAACAATAATAGTAATAATCCCCAATTGAATTGATTCCAAATCAACTCCCTCCCAATTGCTTTCAGCATCAGGAAACATCGTGTGAATAATCCCGTTAAGGTTAGGCTTTTCAGTGAGCGTGCGTATTGATATTCTAAACAGAGCGTACGATTTAGAACGTGGTTGTTGACCCGGGACCACAACTACCAGATACTTCGGGACCACAACTACCAGATACTTCTTATGCACCTGGGTAGGAATACTACCAGATACTTCTTACCAGATACCAGATCATGTGCCTATTATACATCTGAATCAGAGCGTTAACAAAATCTCTAAACACGTTGGAATACGTCGTAATTTCCTCTACTTAGCCGTACTAGTACATTACCGCCCATTACCATAATACAAGTTACATTGTACTCTGCATCTCAACTCTTAACGCTGATAGTTGATAGGTTTAGTTGGAATGGTAAACTGCCAGCATCTCAACTCTTAACGCTGATAGTTGATAGGTTTAGTTGGAATGGTAAACTGCCAGCATCAGTAGTATTTATTAACCGTTCTCGATATCCAACAGAGACTGGTGCTGCCTCAAAAGCTTCCTCCCGTCGCACGACTTTTCATACCAAGCATACGTAAACTTAAAAAAAACGTGTACCGTTGTGTTGTGTTGTAAGTTTCCAGTCACATCTGCTCCTAACCAGGTTGCTTACACACACGGTTATCACTTACAGCTCCTCATGGTGAGCAAATACGAGGGTTCTCGTGTGTCAGTTGTACTAATTTATTACTTTAATTAAAGCTGATCGGCCTGTCTATGTTCCCTGAATTTTATTTTTTATTTACCAGATTAAAGTAATTCGACGATTGGGGATTTCACCTTCAGCGAACATGTTGGTAAGAATATTGAATGAGATTTAGTACTTATCGGTGGTCTGCTGCAGAGGATGGATTTATAACAAGACCACTCCAAAACTATATAATACATATATCGCTCTCTCTGTCAACTTTTGGGTGCGAAAATACCTGTGAAAACATTCCGAACAAAAAATGAAATTGCATTATAGTTTGACCTACGCCTATCACATTTCATGTGGTTGTTCAGCATGAAGAATTTTTAACCTTGAATGGTAAGTCATCACTCTGGATAGAGGTAACCCTCCGTTCCTTTGACCGTAATGGTAACATGAGTCCCTCCGTTCCTTTGACCGTAATGGTAACATGAGTCGCTTCCTCATCAATTTCCATTTCCATTGACCGTAGTGGTAATGAGTCGCTTCCTCATCAATTTCCATTTCCATTTTCATCCTTGATGATTCGCTTCCTCATCAAAGTTTCCTTTTCCATCCTGGATGAGTCACTTCTCATCCAAGTTTCCAAGTAGATGTAGTGTTTCGAAGTTAGATGTGTTAGTAGTCATGAGCAGGTCATAACTGGTTATGAGATGAACCCTTCAGTTTTTTTGCATGCGCAGTCCCAAAACATGGTAGTATTTATTTAATTAGGACAGATGATATTCAATAGTGGGCAATTGGAATGTCATGTCATGATGATGAATAGATAAAACAATCATGCGACTTAACAATGATCTCTGTTTTAACGGGTTTCACCCGGCAACTTTTAGATAATCAAATATTCCTTTTTCCGCTATGTTATTAATTACCTAGTTTTATTAATTATATGCAAGGTGTTTTCTCCTTCGACAATTTTTTTTCCCATTTAATTGTTGATAATTTTATTTACTCAATAGAATTTTATTAAAAAAATATTATTTTTATTGAAAATTAAAATTTATTAACTATTTTTTCTTATTTATTTTCAATATGCAATGATTAGATTTAATTTTTATTATATTAAATTTATAAATTATATTATTTTATATAATAATATGGCATTTATGTTTTTTTAATATTGGTTATTTTATGATTTTTTTTTAATAGTGCATTTAATTATGTCACAAGTTGTTAGGATGAGTTTGTATACTAATAATATAATTTCAATGTTGTATGTTGCAGAAAAATTATCAATACCAAAGTTGCTCATGTGGGGTCGAAGACATTATCTATTTTTATGTTTTGTAAAGTTGTAAAAAAAAAACATTTTTGGTTTGTTTAGATGGGCCCATCAAAGAATGTACATGAACACAAACTATCCTTAATAAAACGAGTAGACTATTTTTTGTTGGAGGGGAATTCAACCCCTCCAAAAGGCTCTTAGGAAGGTTAAATGTTAACCCTCCTTTGAGTTGTGTTCTTTGTGCTCACGGTTTTCATGATCTTTAGTTTTTACTAACTCCAATATCCACAAACACAAATATATCATTTTAAAAAATTAATAATAATAATTTATAAACATGTTTTAAACATCTTCCCAACATACACACAAATGAAAAAATTGCTTTTATTCACATAAATCATTTACTATTTTTTCAATGTTTTACACATCTTCCCGATATACACATAAAAGTGGCAAAACCACTCTTATTCACATAAATCATTTAACATTTTTACAATGTTTTAAACATCTTCCCAACATGCACACAAACAACAAATCATTATTATTCACATAAATTATATAACAATTTTAACCTAAATTTATTTATATTTTTTAATTTATATTTTTTTTTTTAGATTTTTGATTTTTTTGTAAGTTTTTTTTCTTATTTAATATATTTCTATTATAAGTATGTTCTTAAGATATTTTATATTATAATTATATTTTTAAACTATATTTATATTTAATATTGAATTTTTTATAGATTTAGAATTAAAATATTAATATATTATTTAGAGTGTTTGTGTTTGTAAATATCTAAACTTTTTTATTATTTAGTTGTATAATATTACTCTTTCTAAACGTTTGTGTATTAGTTTTATTATTTATATATAATAAATATATTCTTGAATGCTTATTTATACATAAATATATATATTTGGGTTATAATGTATGCTTTAGATTCTTTACTTTGTATGTATATGAATGTATTATTTTTAGAATTGAGATAGTGCTATTATTAGTTGCATTTGGATAGTTAGAATTTATTTGCTAAGCATTTTATTTTTGTGTGTATCAATGAATAGGATATCTACTTCTATATGATGTGTGTGAATGTATTATTGAGAGAGTTTGCATTACTTGTATGTAATTCATTGGATTATTCTTCTATGTTTGTGAATGTCTCATTTTGCATGCTTTTGAGTATTCTCTCATTGTTGTTTTGCATGTATATGCCTCTATTAATTGAGTATGCCTCCAGTGTTAGAGTAGTGGCTTCATTGTTTGTGTGTATATAAATGCATTTTTTTGAATAGTTGCTTGTATTATCTTAAGTGTTTCTTTAGTATTCCTTCATTATTTGCTTGAGTGTGTATTTTTTTAGTATTCTTGTGTATGGATATTGTTTGCTTGTATATTTATGAATGCATTCTCTGCTATACTTGTGTGTATATTATTTACTTGTATTCTTTATATGTATATAAATATATTCTTTGTTGCATTTGTATGTGACTTGTTTACTTGTATTCTTTGTATATGTATGAATATATTCTTTATGTGTATATGGATCTATTCTTTGCTACATTCGTATGTGTCTTGTTTCCTTGTATTCTTTGTATGTGTATGAATATGTCCTTTATGTTGTGTATGAATCTATTCTTTGCTACAATTGTATGTGTCTTATTTAATTGTATTCTTTCTATGTGTATGGATGTATTCTGTGTGTACGAATCTATTCTTTGCTACATTTGTATGGGTCTTGTTTAATTGTATTCCTTGTATGTCTATGAATGTATTCTTTGTGTATGAATGTATTCTTTGCTACACTTGTATGTGTCTTGCATAATTGCATTCTTTGTATGTGTATATGGATGTATTCTTTGTGTGTGTAAATCTATTCTTTGCTACACCTGTATTCTTTGTGTGTATGAATCTATTCTTTGATACATTTGTATGGCTCTTATTTAATTGTATTTCTTGTATGTGTATGGATGTATTCTTTGTGTGTGTCTTGCATAATTGTATTATTTGCATGTGTATAGATGTATTATTTGTGTGTATGAATCTATTCTTTGCTACACTTGTATGTGTCTTGCATAATTGTATTCTTTGTATGTGTATGGATGTATTCTTTGTCTATATGAATCTATTCTTTGATACATTTGTATGGCTCTTTTTTAATTGTATTCTTTGTATGTGTATGGATGTATTCTTTGTGTGTGTCTTGCATAATTGTATTATTTGTATGTGTATAGATGTATTATTTGTGTGTAAATCTATTCTTTGCTACACCTGTAT
>APFE030580291.1:0-19275 GCA_000404065.3 Pinus taeda
ATAAAATCATAATTTTATTTTTTTAAATTTTGGTAATGTGAGATATATCATGAAGTGTTTTGATGCTTATCTAGATTGATGTCTATCTACATTTGCCAACCATTTAATTTATATAGCTACATTAGTATATATAAGAGTATAAGTGTATGAGTTTTCACACTTTTTTTTGTTGCCTTGCTCATGGGGATTTGAACCTTGAATTTCATGATTTACATAATAGTTCATAACACAATGTGGGTGTATATGTTTTTACACTTAATTATATTGTTATAACAATTTTTTTTGGAAGTTTCTAAATTTTGAGTGGACACTTTATTCATTATTGAAACATTATTATTATTATTATCCAATTTTAAGGTCACGACCAAGCCAGACACCACCAAATTAGTGTATAAGACCAAAATGAATACAATTTAACTTGGGCCTATCCATTTTAATGAACCATTTAACTTTTAACTTATATGGTTGCACCAATTTTGAATAATTATTTGAACAATTTTATATCCTCTGTGCATAGCATTTATATTTTTCATAATATTTATTTTTATTCTTTTTAAACTTTTCCTTTTTCTCTTATAACATCTAATTTATTAAAAATTAAATAAAGGAATGAGTACATTCCACTTACTGGAACTGTTAACTTGGTACAAACGGTTGCTACTATTTCACCAAGAAGAATAGTTGAACCCACACAGCTGGGGTCACGAAAGGTGTGTCATACCACTCAAGCTAAGTTACAACAAATATAACTAGCACTATCATGTAAATTAAATGGTTGGTAAATGTAGATACTCATTAATATATAATAAACATCAAAACCCTTACTTCATTATACGTTTCATTAAAAATAATATATAATTTTTTTTTTAAAGGAGCGGGTATTTTATATTAACCAGTTGGTAGAAAAGTTAGTACCTTTGCATTCATATTGCAGTCTTCTTCTTTATAAATCCAGAGCTTTACAAAATGAAACTTATTTCTGCCTTTTCTACTTTTGCTTACAATACTAATTGTAGTAAGCTTATAAATTCTCCAAAAAACACCATTATATTCTATATATGTGCACTGCATAAACAAAAACTTATTGAGCTAACCAAAACCAACCTATACCAGAGGAGGGCCCAGCGTTCCCATTCTGCTCACTGCTCATTTGCCACATGTTATCAACTTCCATTGGTTACAATACTCACTGAGGGAGAACCGCTTCTATATGTTGCTCCAATTATGCATCCTTCTCTTGTCTTGTAGTCATTGCCCGAATCGAATTATCTGATAACCCAAATACCTCCTTTGGTATCGAAAATGTAGTGTATTATGATTTCACTTCAATATTATCCACTTTGAAAGTCAAGCTCTCTATTGCAATCTATAAAAGATCCATTGATTTTTGCAAAACCTCCAACTAGTGCGTGATCAAAGTAAAGAGAAGTATATCTTCCTCAACGACCTTTGCTCCTTGTTTCTCTGAGAGAGGCATAGTAAATTCCACGTTGTGGGACGCCTTCCCCTTTTCGGTCTCAATATGTCCATAGCCCACTTCACTCTTCATGTTTCCCAGACTTCCAAATCTACCTCTCTTCAACATAATCTTCAGTGCTTGGATCCTGCATATATAGTGAATGGTCCATCCCTTCCTTTCCTTAACGCCTTCCAGAATGGATTCAATATTAGTGTCCTGATCCTGGTTGTCTATCGTATGAATAGCCATTACCATTACTTCCTCTTTGAGACTCGGTGCAAGTGAATTTTCAATATCTGAGTTTCACAGTTCATTGGCACATTTCTCCGTAACATAGGGGTTTAATGCAATGGAGAGAAGATGCCATCTGTCCAGATTATTTAATCTATTGTCCGTTAACTCCCAGCTGGAGGATCCTCCAGCGACATTCAGGATGAGGAAAGTCTGCCAAATATCTTCCTTTCGTGTGATTTGAATGACAACCAACCTTAATCTCTTGACACTCCCTAGTTTCCAATTTGATTTTGTCCCTATATCATTTAATTGGGATTTGATATCCCGCTAGATATTGATACGATTAATCATGGTATATAATAAATGAGTGGGTCTCCTTGATCTATGTTAATCATACCTTGTTCCATCGATGCTCCTTGGTTGGAAAGGGCATCTGCTTCTTTGTTGAGTTTCCTCTTAATGTGGAAAAATTATAATTTCTACTCCAAATTTTTAGAGTTGCAACAATTCCTATGAGAGTGGAGGGAAGGTCCCAGTGAGAAACATTTTTAAAATTATGAATCTTTTGAATCCCTTCATGAAGTATCCATAAATGGCAAAGTGTGAGTATTTCGTAGCAATGGCAACCTCAAGCCTTGTTTAGAGAGCTAATGCTTGTTGCTTTGATTGTTTATTTGCACCTGCTAAGACCACAAGAAATTTTGTCTCAATTCTTTCATCGGGGCAATAAAATGAACCTCCACTCCTACCATTCCTCGTTTTATTTTAAATTATTATTATGCATTTAGTAATATATATATATAATATATATAATATATATTATATATATATATAATATTATTATATATATTATATATATATTATATATATATATATATATAATTAAACATGTTACTTAAAAATATATGGAACAAGATTCCTAACCATGGAGACTTGCCCCTACTTTATTATGGAGATTCTTAATCTGTAAATAGCTTTTGCTATGCTATCATGGGCCAATAACATGGCTTATCAATATCACACGCCCAAAAAACTATAACTCACTTCGCATGACACTTGGTCATATGATATCTTTTTCTTAATTAATCAATTTAATTAAATGGAAAAAAAGAACATAACTAGTTTGGAGATAAATCTCAATCTTTGATTTGTGTATAACTATTTTAGAGATAAATCTCGACAAATGATTTGTGTATATGACTTTGAATATTCTAGAATATTTCAAGGAGGTTAAATCTCTACCATCCACCTAATATTTATTGATAATTAAATTAAAATTTTGGAAACCCTATTCCAAGATAAATATTTCTATATAAGCATAATAAATTTTAGGTAATACTTGAAGGTCACCGGTTTGAAACTCCATGCATAAAAATCCAGTCATGTTAAGGGATAGTGTGGCCCAGTGTGGTGTGGTTCCTAGGTAATTTTGACGGCTTAGATGCCCCTGGGTCACGGTTTCTCAAGCCAAAATTTAAGATTGTAGTCATCTCTGGAGGACACTCACAACTTAACAAAAAAAAAAAGTATACTTAAACAATATCAATTTTAAAGTGTGTTTTTTCTAACAAACATTGTTGCAAATTCTACATAGTATAAGCATTGTTGCATATTTTGAATAGCATATTGTATGTTTGAGCTAATATCTACATTTTCTTATTATCTTTGACCAAATTTAGAAAGCCATACTTTATATTTTTTATTTTGTAAAAAAAAAATGACATTACTTATTATTTTTATTAATTAAGAAGGATATATTTATAATAAAAAAATGAAATAAATTTTTAGAGTGTATATCACTACCATCTTAATTATAATATAAAAATTATAATATTGAGAAAAAAAAAATAGAAGATGAAAAGCTTATTTTAACCTTGAAAAAAGCAATTAATTAATGGACCTTTAGCCATATGATAAAAATAAACTCTTTTTAGGAAATACCATCATTGTTTCATGTTATAGAGATGTGAAGTTTGGGATGTAACATCTCTAGAGTATGGTTACCATTAGTTATTTCATGTGCCAGAACAAGATGAACAACATGGAAGACAAGGATTCCTGAGATAGCCTCAATCTCAAGTGAAAACAACATGTGACTAAGCATTGGTCAATTCCTAACATACACTATGTTGAAAGAATTGGTCACCTTTATGACACTAAAAGGGTTGAAGATGAAAATCCATTTCTTTTAGAATGTCCTATATACATCCATATTAGATCTTAATTATGGAATGTTTGTTATTGTATGGACGTTCCTAACCACTTAACCCATCAAAACTATATAGTTGAAGGAACTCTCTTCAAGCTTTTCTAGCATAGATATAAAATACTAAAGTAGACCAATCAATTCATTATATTTTTTTCTTAAGATCTGATAGATTAAAGTTTATCATAGTGGATAATAATCATCATCATTATCATCACAATGTAAGTGTTGATATTTATTTTTATGTTTAGATTTCTTAGACCAAGCTTATACAAAATTCAAATAATAGTAATATAAACTAATGTGTGTCCTATTTTGATAGTTTTTTAGTGGGAAATTGGAACCGTGTATGTCTAAGAACCATTTTAATATAAAATCTTGTTTTGGTGATTTGGGGTTTTGAAACTTTCACAACACACTTCAAACATTAAAAGAATATTCATCAAATCAAAACTTTGTAAAAAAATTACCCAAATCTCTAATATTTTTCTACTTATTGACAACTTTTGACGGTCCAAAGATCACCTTAACTAGAGGTTGCATGAAGAAGTTGTATATCATATAAGTTAAAATATACTTTAACTACCATAGTTCCTTCAAATGAATGTGGTATCAGGTCCCTTTACTGACACATGTGGAGTTAGTCATATATGTCCTTCTAAGAAAATTTTAGAGGTCCAAAACCCTAACCCTAATCAGGAGTTGAGGCATGAAAAACTTAACCCTAGCCCTAGACAATTATGAGGATATGTTAAAAACTAAACCTTAAGGAAATGAGGGGGTTTCATTCCTAACATATTGATGTATTCTTCATTGACAATCAAAAGAAAGGAGTGGGATATTATGAGCATGTAACACCCTCCTCCCACATTTACCCAAGATAATCGGTCCACTGGGGTAAATATGTGATGAAGAGTTACTGTGATATGATTCAACTCTCCATGTATAGTTAAGGAAGTGGAATCAACACACCAAAACCAAACTGACCTTCCTCAAGAGCTACAAGACCCCCAGGGGCTAACCAACCACTCCAAGTGCCCAACCCCTGAGTTAACTTGCTTTTTAACTGAACTAGACCCTCAATCGCTCCCACAACAAACCCTCCATGTGACTAAAGCCCTCCATTTGCCCCACAACAAGGCCTCCATGTGACTATATACTTTTTTAGAGAGTTTTATGCCAGCGACCCCGAAATTTGAGCCACTTTTCCAGGGCTAAGACTCAGGCCTATGCCCAGAACTTGATGACATTCTCAAAAATGATAAATAACAAGAATACAATGCCTCTGATGCAAAACTTGAAGAAGGAGCTGACCTGGCTCATCCTAACCATGACATGAACTTCATTAAACAAATCATGAACATGTAATGTACAATTCATAAAAAACACATATGAACATAGGGACCTCATAATTATATGAGATTCGTCAAGAAGGTTTGATTCCCTCTCACAATAGTTGCATTATCATCTATTAAGTCATACATTCATTAAAATTTCATTTACTAAACAAAACATGATGAGAGCCATAACTCAAGTTTGTCATAAAACCATGCTTATAACCAACATATAACCCACATATTAACAATGATAAAACAACCATTAGAATCACATAATAATAAGCACAATTACTCATAAAAATCAAGAGGAAAATATTATTATTATTCATATGCAAAATCCAACCAAGTCAGGGACTTCCATGTACCATCTAACCATATATTGGGTTGAACCAAATGTTTCTTTCATCTAATCACCTCTGTGCCATATTCCAAGCATGAATGTGGGACTCACAATAAAACTAACCATGATTGTCAAGCTTTACAGCATATCCCACCAAACCAATCAAGGATTTCTAGGCTCAAAGCAAGCACACATTTAACCAAGTTTTATCGTATATCTTGCCAAGGGATTCCTAGGCCCAAACAAGAAACATACACTACTAGGCTTTACTGCAACCCCACAATACACCGGTCTAGGGATCACTAGGCCTATACAAGCATGGATGCCTTCAAATATCTCCACCCAAACCGTGAGGAATTTATCTGTCTCCACCCTTTATGATTTACCATATATCCCTCCATTTATCGGTAAAGGATTCCTAGGCCCAATGAGGGTATACACAATCAGGATTCGTCGTAATCCCACCTTTATCGATCCAAGCATTCCTATGCCTTGTGATTTTTCCTAATACCACCTCACTCAGTTTTGAAACAATCTGGCAATCCAGCTAAACCAAGTAAGAGAAACCCCATCACACCATGGATATCCGTAGATGGCAAGGCAAGGTTGAAAACCATTGTCATGCCTGGAAAAACCCATGTCAATGATAGTGAGAGAACAAAATACACACATGCATGCCAAAACATGCAACTTGGTACCTGCAAGTAATCCCGTTGTAGTCGCTTGATCGAACTCTTCCTTGCTTGATCTTTGCTTCCCTTTGCTTTCTTGTCCTTCCTTTGCCTTCCTTTCTCCAAAGCTATAGTGCTCCAAGTGTGCAAGAGTATGAGAGAATAAAGAGAATAAAGAGAGAGCTCCAAGCTAAAACTGATAGAAGGTTTTGAATTGATCCTTAGAAGCTTTTTTATTAATTAGGCCTCTATTTTCTTCAATTTCCATTATTTTTCCTTCATTTTCCTCCTCAAATGCAACCTATGACCTTTCACCTTTCTTTTCTCCTAATTTCCTTTATTTTCTTAAATAAAATGTCAATTAATGCATTTTTCCTTTTTAAAGCCTTTCCATTGCCTTTTTCAATTTCCCCTTAGCCATAATAAACCAAATGAACACCCGTTAGGATGTTTTTCCCAACACTCAGCTTGGAATGCATGTCCCATGACCTTGGTCTTATTTTGCCTTTATTAACTTTATTACATGGATTTTTAACTTGGGGTTGTTACAGAGCAAAACATAAGAAGCAAAACACCTTGTAATAATTATTCAAGGCATGACATATATTGCAACTTCATAGCAATTTCATCTTTCTTTTTATTTTATTTTTATATCTTAGAAAAAAAGAGCAAGGATAGCCCTCACTTTTTGGCTAGGTTTTCTCATATTGCATTTCCCAAGGTTGTCTTGTGTTCATTGTGTGGATGGCATGGTCATTCTATTTTTGTATTTTCTTTATATTTATGTATGTGTGTATATAAAAAGAGGCTCAGAGATGATGCTTGAAGATTTAGGTTCAAATACAAGTGGTGCATTTGCCGAGGACTCCACTACTCTATTGAGGACTAAGACAGAGAGCTATTTTAAGAGTTATTATGGTAATTCCAAATTATAAGTTGGGTATTTTCCTTTGAACTTCTTGTTACCTAGTTCTGAAGTAGATTTATGCTAGTTACAATAAAACTCTACTATTATGGTGTCAAATCAAAGATACGATGAGGCAATTATTTATAAAAATACTAAATATACTCTTGTTGTGGATATAAATGAATTTATGCATATCCCTAACTAGTGTATGCCTAAAGTTTTGATGTCTCAAGTTTACGAAGCCAATTTCCTTGATATCAAAGGCCTCCAAAGAGTCCAATATATTTCTCCTATTATACTTGTTTCCTTGCATAAACATGCCTACCAATTCCCCTTGCTTAAAACTATAGATATTGAATTTGGTCTCAAGAAAGGATGCCATTATGTCCATATTGGTCACATTCAATTTAGAATCAATCCTCTTGTTAGGCCCGACCTAAATATTTTTAGTTTATGTTGTACCATTAATTCAAGACATTTATGCTTTAAAGACACACTTCTAGCTAGACTTGAGGCCCCTCTACCTAATGGTCTGGTATAGACATTAGTATTTCCTAAAATTTTCCTCTGCTCGATTGGCCCACATACTAACTCTTGCAGACAAGCCAATATCCTGTTAAAATTTTTCAACATGGCTAATCAATCCCATGTCTCTCAACTCCAAACATCTATCAACCTTAGATATGTCACCACCATAATGCCTCCTTTGATTAAATATATTGCCTAACGCATGGAAAAAATCGTGGTGGTAGGAGAAGGAAAAGTGCATCCCACAATCAACACATTTACACTAATCACAATACCACTTGAATGGAACCAAGAATATAGAAGCCTAACAATTAGTCACATTCCTAAAGAACCAAAGACAATAACTATTGGAACATCTAACTCTAGGTCGAAATTTATAAGATTATTAAAATCTCTCTCTACATGCAATCCATCCTCCTCTAGAACAATAAACAAATCTATTGTAGACATGTGTGATCACCAATGTAGTACAATAAATTGCAAAAATGTAGACAACAAATCCTTGATATAAGAAGGGATTAATAGAGACACCACCAAGGTTATTCCACAAATAAGAAAGGAAAAATTCCTAGCTTTGAATTAACTAGCATATCTATTTTTGGTTGTAAATATTATATAGAGTATACAGACCGAGTAATCAAAATGATTCATCTATCACTCCCATGGGAAAAGGAGTCCAATATCACTCCTAAAATGCTTTTTGAAGGAGGACCGCCTCTTAATAATACTCAACTCACAATGTCTGACATGAACATGATATTTGAGGTACAATTTCTTTCCTCTAAAAAAAACAAGAGGACCATATCTCAATGGAGAAGAAACAACAGAGTTACTATAATTACCAACTATATTGTTTGAACCAAAATGTTGATGATTTAGCTAGAGATATATTAATAATGAATGAACACATCTCTATTATTAATGAAGGAATGTGGAAAGGTAAATCATGATCATCTAGTGAAGATGGAATTGATACCATGATCATTATATATCATTCTTGCAATATCCAAATAAGAGCAATAATTGATGAGATAAAAGTCCACATGATGCCTCCTTCTCCTCCTCCCTCTATGTATAGAGATGATGAGCATGGTCCTAAAAATAATTGGACAAAAAAAGCAGGTTCTACTAACCTAGTCCTTAAATTTGTAAATAATGAAGAGGATATGGACAATGAAGTGGACTAGAGTTCATAAAAAAATAAGCCCATGTAGCCAAATCACAAAGGTTTGTCTCTACATTACAACATAAGTGGATGGAAATAAAAGAACAAATATCATATTTTTGTCATAAAAAAAATGAATTATAATCAAAGTGAACATTCAAAAGAATATATGGGATATTAGTTCATTAATCCTCTGACTCCATACCCTCTAATAAAAGACAAACACCACCTCTAAATCTTGCTAATATTATAAAAAAATCCCACCATTTCAAGTCTCAATCACTCAGGCCCTATCTTTGGCTTCAAATGTGAATCCCCTACATAAATCATGAAGGCATGACACACATGGGAAGAATGGAAAAGAACCTTACCTAATAATAAATTATCCTTCAACAAGTTAGCTACAAGACTAGCTTGGGGATTCACAGGTCACTTGGCCCAATGGTGGACATAGATACCCTAGAATCATAGAGATAATATCCTCGGAGAAGGTGCAAAAGACCAAGAGACCCACTACCTCTAACAAACCCGGTCAAGACTGCCAATACAGAATTGTATGGTGATATCAAATTAGATAAAATCAATACGATAATATATTTCTTTCCCAAAGATTATGTGATCTCTCTTTAAGGCATGAATACAAATACATTATGCAACAATTGCTATACATATATGGAGATGGGGAAATCTCGTATTCAAAATATATTATGTTGCATCATGACCGAGGATTATCCCTAAAATTGTATGGAAAATATTTGAAGAACAATGGAAAGGGCTTGAAAATTACTCTCTTATAGTTCTATGTCAAGAGAGAAAGAAAAAACTATATATTGGATGCATGCATAAAATTCAAGGCTTCTAAACAACTCAAGAGTCATTCAAAATTTATCAACCAACCTCTCTGTAACTAATTCATGGAATCTTATGGTTATGTTCGTTTTAATCCAAAGCCAAAGCAAGCACATGGTCATAGCCATTTTTCATGCTCTTCAAGGAAAGGAAAGAAAAATAATTCTCCAAGTCTCATCAACCTTTCAAGAAAAGAGTTTCATTTAAGAAACATACTAGTTCGAGGAAATCAAGTAAATGTTACATTTGTGGCAAGATAGGCCACTAGGCTAATATATGCCCTAAAAAAATCGAGAGGTACAAAAATATTAGAATTGTTTCCCTCACACATTGATCCAACAAACTTAGACTTTTGTTTTGATTTTAATAGCGTTGATTATTTTAATTTTGAATATTCTATTGAACCATCATCCCTTGCACATTCCACCTCAAAATCTGATTTATATATTGATTTATTATGTATACATATGCTTACATTATCTTCCAATGATCTTTCCTCTGCAATTATGAACTCCACAGATAATTAACCAACACACATGTCTGGGATATTCATAGGTGAATATCTCTTTCTACTCAAATTGATCATCTTCTTCCCAATGGCCTTATGAAATTGTGGTAAATCCCTTAGAATCTTTCTCATCATATGTTCCCCTCCATTATTACTCCCTCGTAAACATATTATGCCCGCTTCTTCCAACCACCCATTCATACCTACGTACTCCAAATATTCCTTCAAAGAGAAGAGCCTAGAGCATGATAATCATTGCAATAGTAAAAGGAATCAAGGACAGCACCAAATAAGCCAACTACAACAATGAATAGAAGAGAAAAGATATACATTAAGAAATCTTGCAAAAGGGAATTAAGGATAAAGAAAGGTTACAAATTTTCAATTAGAGGAAGGGGCGTCATCAGATGAAGAATAGGAACACAATATTGTAAATTGGATCCTGAAGATGGATCTCGAGAGGATCAGAGTCAAGTTTGAATCATTATACTCCCCTATACTAATAAATAGAGATCATCATATATCAAGGAATTATTCCCATAGAAATCAGGTCCAGAGGATACAAATCCTACAAGTTAGATGCCCAAATAGACAAAGGGGCTATGATTTCTTGTGATAAGTCTAGAGAAATCCCATGTTATTATTGGGAATTGATACAAACAAGGGTAACGACTATTAATGGAGAAATCCTTTCCATTAATAAGTCCACTGAGTATTTCCCAATATATATTAATTGATTGCAATACAGTGTAAAAAATTATTAATATAATATTGATCTAGACATTCTTCTTGGTCAATATTTTGTGCAAAAACACCTTCCCTT
Organism: Pinus taeda; assembly: GCA_000404065.3. Taxonomy (NCBI): domain Eukaryota; kingdom Viridiplantae; phylum Streptophyta; class Pinopsida; order Pinales; family Pinaceae; genus Pinus; species Pinus taeda. The sequence goes on from APFE030580291.1 coordinate 11,028, forward strand.
GACTCTCGGAAAAATGAAGTTAGCATGTTCGTTGGAGATATTCTTAATAAAGTACCTAGTAAGAAATTTTACCATATTGGAATTTTAGATAATGTTATTTGCATTAATGAACTATAGGAATCAATTGATAAAATTGTGAAAATAAAAATAGGTGGTTAGAAATGTACATTTGCATACATATAAGGTGTTAGCTCCAGTTGTGCAAGAAATAAAAGCAAATAACAAAGATGAAGTCCCTAATGCTTTCTATTCAAGAGAGAAATATTTTGTGGATTTTCCATATACAAAAGATTTTAAAGGGATTCCATAGAAAGGAACTGCCATTCCAATGTCCGCAAAAGAATAGGCTTATTGTAGGCAAGAAACATGAGAACTACTAGAGAAGAAATTGATTGAGAAAAGTAGAAGCATGTGAGCTTGCCCAACCTTCAATGTCAACAGGTATTCAAAGTAGAAACAAGGTAAGCCAAGGTTGGTCATAAATAACTATCATTGCTTAGGTATCCAATACCTAATAAAGAATTGTCGCTTCAAAAGATCATAGGATGCAATGTGTTTAGCAGATTCGATTTGAAGAGTGGGTTTTGGAAAGTAGGAATAAAACTAGAAAATAGGTTCAAAATAACCTTTGTAGTTTCTCATGGCCAATATCAATGGTGAGTTATGCACTTCAATCTTAAAAATGCTCCATTCAAGTTTCAAAAATGGATGGAATATATTTTCAATGATTTAGAATTGATTCTTGTATACATTTATGAACATAAAGAACATTTGGAAAAGATTTCCGAGAAGGTTTACCAACATGGATTAGTCCTCTTTAATAGAAATATGGAAATTGGCAAATGCAATTCTTAGGCCTCATTATAATAGAAGGAAGAATCTCGCTCCAAGATCATGTACTACAAAAACTTATTGCATTCTTTAATGAGATTAGAGATAAGAAATAATTGCAATGATTTCTTGGTGCCTTGAACTATGTTAGACACTTTTATAAAAGGTAAGCAAAAGATAAAGTTTATGAAACTAAGTTTCTTGATCTCAAAGGCCTTCAAAGAGTCTGATATACTTCATCTATTATACGTGTTTCCTTGCATAAGCATGCTTACCAATTCCCCTTGTTTAAAGCTGTAGATATTGAATTTGGTCTGAAGAAAGGGTGTCATTATGTCTATATTGGTCTCATTCAATTCAGAATCAATCCTCTTGTTAGACCTAGCCTAAATATTTCTAGTCTATGTTGTATTATTAATTCAAGATATTTAAGCTTTAAAGATGCACCTTTAGCTCAATTTAAGGCCCATCTAGTGAATGGTTTAGTATGGATATTAGTATTTCCCAATTTTTTTCCTCTTCTTGACTGACCACATACTAAATCTTGCGTACAAGCCTATATCCAATTAAATATTTCAACATGGCTATTTAGTCCAATGTCTCTCAACTCCAAACATCTATCAGCCTTAGGTATGTCACCACCATGATGCCTCGTTTGATTATATCTATTGCCTAACACATAGAAAAAATTGTGGTGGTAGGAGAAGGCAAAGTGTATGCCATAATCCTTGCATTTACATTAATCACACTACCACCTGGATGGAATCAAGAATATAGAAGCCTGATAATTAGTAAAATTCCTAAAGAACCCATGATAATAACTATTGGAACATTTAACTCTAGGCCGAAATTTGTAAGATTTTTTAGATCTCTCTCTACATGCAATCCATCCTCCTCTAAACCAATAAAAAAATCTATTGTAGAAATGTGTGATAATCAAGGAAGTGCAATAAAATGAAAAAAATTTAGACAAACAAACCCTTGATATAAGAAGGGATCATCAAAGACACCACCAAGTTTATTCCACAAATGAGAAAGGGAAATCTATTAGTTTTGAATCAATTAAAAATCCCCTTTCTAGCTGTAAATATTGTATAGAGTTTATTGACCTAGTAATCAAAATGATTCAGCCAACATTCCTAAGGGAAAAGGGAGTCCAATATCACTCCAAAGAGGCTTTCTAAAAGAGGATTGCCTCCTAATAATTTTGAGCTTGCAATGTTTGACCAGAACATGATAATTGAGATGCAATTTCTTTCCCCTAAAAAGAAATGGGAGGATCATATCTCAATGGAGAAAAAAAAATGGAGTTACTACAATTACCAACTATCTTGTTTACACCAAAACGTTGATGATTTAGCTAGAGATATATTAATAATGAAATAACATATCTCTACTATTCATAAAGGAATGTGGAAAGGTAAATCATGATCATCCAATGAAGATGGAACTGATGCCATGGTCATAACCTATATTTCTCGCATTATCCAAATAAAAGAAATTATTGATGAGATAAAAGACCATGTGATACCTCCTTCTCTTCCTCCCTTTGTGTATAGAGATAATAACAAAATTTGGATAGAAAAATTAGGTTCTACTGACATATTCCTTAAAGTTGTAAATATTCAAGAGGATATGGACAACAAAATGGACTACTTAGATTTCATAAAAAAATAAGCCCATGTAGCCAAATAACAAACGATTGTCTCTACATTACAACATAAATGGATGGAAATAAAAGAACAAATCTCATATTTTATTCATTAAAGAAAAAAGAAAAAAGAGAATTACAATCAAAGTGATCATACAAAAGAATATATAGGATACTAGTTCATTGTTCCTCTCACTCCATCACCCTATAATAAAGGAAAAATTCCACCTTCATATTAGCTTACTAATACTACAGAAAATCCCACTGTTTCAAGTCTCAATCACTCGGACCCTATATTTGGCTTCAACTGTTAATACCCTACAAAAATCACAAAGGCGCTGCACACAAGGGAAGGATGGGAAAGAACCCAGAGAGCCCTATCTAAAAATAAATTATCCTTTAGCGAGTTAACTACAAGACTAACTTGGGGATTCATAAGTCACTTGGCCCAACAGTGGAAACATATACTATAGGAGCATAGAGATAATATCTTCAGAGAAGGTGCAGGACCAGGAGACCCACTACCTCTAACAAACCTAATCATGGGCACCAATCCAAAATTATATGGTGATATCAAATTAGATAAAAATCTATACATTAGTATATTTTTTCCCAAAGATTATGTGATCTCTCTTTAAGGCATGAATACAAATGCATTATGCAAGAATTGCTATATAGATAAGAATATGGGGAAAACCATGTGTTCAAAAGATATTATGTTGCATCATGGAAAGGGATTATCCCTAAAATTGTAAGGAAAATATTTGAAGAGCAATAGAAAGGGCTTGAAAATTACTCTCTTGTAGTTATACATCATGTTGAAAATGAAGCAAGAAAATATAGTTTTATCTTTGCCTTCATCAAACTAGATTAAAATTCAAATTTCTATTTCAACATAATTCTTGGAGGTAGTTAATTGAGGTGACATAGCACTTGCCACTCAGGTAACTTAGTTAATTCGAGTTGGGGAATCTTGAGTTCAGTTTTGCATGTAGAGAATTCGAGTTACCCAGTTGAGATGGAGATTCCAAGGCAGTGTATTATCAGTTGTAGCATATTCCAATGTGTACAAGTGCATGCAATCAGAGGAATACCTAAGGAAATTGCGCAATTCCAGAGTGTGAAATTCCTAAAAAATAGGGGCGATTTCCCAAGGGAACGTTGCAAGGAAATAGGAGCTTGGGAAGGCTTTAAATTGGCTAAGTGTTGGCTAGAGTCAGTCAATCAGGCAGAGGGACAAGCTGTACACTTGTAGGATGTAATCAAGCTTGAGCAAGCATATGTATTTCATCTTTGTTCTTTGATTAATGCAATATCGATATTAAGGGGCTTTGAGCAGTTGCTTTCCCCTAGATAAATCTTTGTGCATGTGTGATGTTTTCTTTTGCATGTATATTTTTCTTGTTTTAGATGGTGAACTAACTTCCGCAGATCAGTAATATAGCTTCAAGTCTTGTGATTTAGAAAATTCCATGAGAATTATTGAATCTACACATTAATTTGTACATGGTATCAGAGTTGGAATCACTGTAGAGCAGAGATTTCGAAGTTGTCATTGCAGGAGGTTTGAATTCGCAGATTAGGGTTGAAGGTTTTCTTTAGGACTGAGAGGATGGATTTGAATGGACTAAGGCTCGAGTATTCCCTTGAGGGAAGCTCAAATTATGTTCCATGGAAGGACCGCATGGAGGCAGTACTGGAGGATAACGAGTTGACGTAATTCATTGATAATGATATTCTGAAACCAACAGCATCTGATGCTAAGGATCTAGCAGAATGGAAGAAGTGTGTAGCCAAGGTGAGGAGGATCATATTGCAGGGGGTACAAGACCATATTGTCTCAAATATCCACAGGAAAGAGACTCCATATGCAATGTGGAAAGCACTGACTGATTTGTTCCAGAATAGTAATGACCACAGGAAGCTGGCACTCAAGGGCAAGCTTCGAAATATCAAGATGTAGAGGAACAACACCATTCCACGATACATGAGTAGGTTCACAATGTTGTGATGAAATTGGTGAAGTCGGGATTATTGTAGCAGAGGATGATTTAGTGAGCCTAGCCCTTATAAGCCTTCCTAAGAGTTGGTACTACTACCAAGATTCATTGAATGGGAAGGAGAAACTACCAAATTGGGAATGCCTATGGTATGATTTGGTACAGGAGGAAACAAGGAAGAATATCAAAGAAAATACTTCATCCGAGGGTGAGGATGAGGAGAATTGTGCCTTGGATGGAAAGGAAAAGAAAGGGAAAGAGAATAAATCCCAATCTAAAGCAGAATCTAGTCAAGGGGGCAAGAAAAAAGACTTGTCTAGACTCAAGTTCTTTCACTGTCATGAAATCGGACACTATGCCACGAAGTGTCCACACAAGAAGGAACACAAGAAGACATTGGGAGAAGCAACGAATCAAGCCTTGGCTTCAAAGTTCGAGCTTGATTTTACTCTCATTCCATGCATATGTATCAAAGTGATGGGAAGTATGTAGTACCTCGGCAGCGATGCCTCATTCCATATGATGAGGAATAGACGTTTTCTCAATGATTTGGAGGAGAAGGATCTCCATATGAATATCAATATGGGAGATAATGGAAGGTACAACGCGACTAGGATTGGTACAATCACCTTTTAAAGGGAGTCAGATCCCCTCTCAAGCTCAAGGATGTGATGTTCGTTCTCGGTTTAAAGAAGAATATTGTCTCCATTACAGTTTTGGAAGACCGTGGCTACAGTGTGATCTTCAGCAAAGGAAAGGCATTCCCCAGACACACAACCATGGGACAAGTGAAGCAGATTGGGGTTTGTGTGAATAACCTCTACAAGCTAGATGTGGAGGATTGTGTTGCATTGAGCACAAAGGCAAGAAGGTGCAAAGACACGATGTCGATGAACTTTAGCATAGAAGACTTGGTCATTTGCATCATGGCACTTTGAAGATCATGTAGAAGATTACCACAGGCCTCCCCAAAGGAGCACAAGAGAAACATGACACATGAAAATGGTGTACCTTGAGGAAGTACACAAAATTCACTTTCCATGATCAGGGAAATAGAGAAATGCGGTGTTGGGGCCTTCATTTTGTTATATTTTGCGAAGAAAGAAGTTAGTGATAAGTGGCGGAAATGGCCGTTGGGAAGTTGTAGAGCTAAAAGATGAGGAAAGACAAGAGATTGATGGAAGACTGACAATTGCGAAGGAGTGGTGAGAAGAAGCAGAGACAATCGAGTGAGGAAATAGTAGGAGTAGCCAAGGATGAAGAAAACCGAGCAGGGAAAAGGAACTAGTAGTTCGAGTTGGCGTGCAGGAAAGGAAAGAAGAAGATAAAAGCAAAGAGGAGAGCCGAGAAAGGGTTGGTTGGGTATGTTGTGTTCTTCGTAATTCCTTCTTCTTGTGTTGTGGATCTATGAGAAGAACTTCGTGATTATCTTTGTATGAGATTATATCCTGTCTGTAAGAGTTCAGATGCTGAGGAACAGGTCGTGAGCCTTATGTAATGTACCTATTTTGATAGTAATGAAGAACACTGTTATGGAATCATAATGTTTTCATTGTGTATTATTCTGGTTATTCAAAATTTTTATATATCTGCCTGTTTAGGTAGCCTCTGTATTATAACATGCATAGATTGTTGTGATATGGTTGCTTTGAATGTTAAGTTATTATCCCTTACTCTCTATTGCTTGACATGATTTCCTTGGTATCATATTCCAATCCTCCTCTAACTTAGGTTGTGGCATGCCTCGGGTGAGACTCCTTACCCATCTCGGGTAGGGTGAAAATGCCAACGTTGTGCTAGACTACAATGGAGCCTTGTCGGTCCTCTGTGCCTGAACCCGGGGTCTTAACCTTGTTGGTATTTATGTGCTAATAAATGGATTCGTTGTCGAGACCTGAAATTCAAAAAGAGGATTTGGAATATGGTATCGAGGATCTTTAAGAAAGAATTAGGGAACTGTTGGCATGAACAAGTGGACCAATCTGTTTCTCAGCAAGCTCAACTCTACCGCCAAACTATTGCGAAACTGAAGGATGAAATCCTATATTCGAAACTAGTGAGTGGTCAATACGAGATCTTCTGATGTAAATTTCCAGAAGAATTTTACAACTAGCTGTAGAGATTGCAAGTGAAAGGGAGGTCCAATGGACAAAAGTTGTCTCATCACAACTGGACTCAAGCAGATCTCACTGCACTACATTGTCTTGACAGAGATTTGATGACGGAAGTAGATATATGGGTACAAACCACACTAGAAGGGTATATTGTTGAGTTTGCAGTAGAAAGCCATAAGTCCTTTTCAAAGGTTGAAGTTGTGTTCCAAGCAAGATTGCAAGGGACGCTGCTAAAAGAAGTAACTTTCTGGATCAGGGTCTTAATGGTGGAAGAGACCTTATTAGTATTCCAAAGTCCAAGCATGGCAGCGTAAACACCTAGTACTGGGGAAAGGACCTAAAGGGAGGGATGCTACCGAGAAGGGAACTATGAGGCTATTAGAAGGATGGAAGCAGATGATTCAAGAAAGGCCAGGGATCTAAGAGCGCAAAGGAGAGAGAAAATAGCGAAGAGATGGTAGGAAAGGGCCATGTAGACGAATAAAAGGCAACAAGAGGGATTACACCAAGTAGGAGCGACATTGAGGAGTCTAGAGGAAGGAGACAGGATGGAAGAAAGTTTGGCGGAGGGGATAGTGAACCGCTGTGGGCTCAGAAGGTGATAGGGGCCCTCCCTCACTCGTGGAGAGGGAGAGGTTGGATGGAAAAGGTCATGTCAACCCGGAGGAAGGCCTAGAGGATGACATGTATTTTTTTATATAAAGATTTTTTTGTTGAAGATGATGTGTCCAAAAGAATCAACAATCCACCCCCCCAAAGCTCAGGTACTATCTCCCCCAACCTTCCCCTGGTACTCTATAACAATCTTGACAAATTCCTTTCTAAGTTGATCAAAACTATAACAGTTCATAGTGTGTGTGTTAATTATAAAGATGGTACTAGTAGCGATGGAAATAGTAGCAACAATACGGGCTTGCAAGGATCTCTACAACCCAGATCATAAGGATTTATGCTTTTAGCACGGACTTAATGAAAAATGGCAGGATCATTCCCAAGGTATCCCGAGTTCTCTAGCAGGGGGGATGAAGACGTATAACAACATTGGTATTTATGTGAGGCCATTTGGAGAGCCCACTAGATGCCTAATAATGTAAATTTAATCGAATTTCATACCACTCTAAGGGAAAGGGCCTTAGGGTGGTTCATAAAATGGTTAGAGTTATAGCATAACGCAACTGTGGACGATGTTAAAAGAGAATTTGTACAAGAATACAAACTTCCCCAAACTGATAGGTAAGGGTTGTCAGAGTTGTGGGAGATAAAGAAATGGGAGGGAGATACTGCATGGAAACTGATGCAAAGATTTAAGGATGCAATCGATAAACTCAGCTACCTAATAGACCCGAATCACCAAAGAGATTTGTTTATCAAAGTATTGTTGCCCCTCACCTGTACACCATTAACGCAATAGAAGATTGACACATTGCAGAATGCTCTCGAGTAAGCAACTCGGATAGAAGCTATGGAAAGGTACCCGCACGAATATTGGGGGGAGAAACATCACATGATGCATATTTCTTGGGTTTTCAACATCAAATTGCAAGTCTAACAGAGAAGTTGAGATATTTGCAACTAGCCTGCTCGACAAGATCGAACATATGGTGCACAAATTGCTTAGTGTAAGGTGATGTTGCCACAAAATGCCAGAGGTT
>APFE030580296.1:7786-41285 GCA_000404065.3 Pinus taeda
TTACAGCTATCCAGGAATTACAAAATAGGTGATTGGTATTTATACCAAAATCACACAGTTATCAGAATCTATGGTTGTGAGCTCTGTCCCTACAGGCTCCCAAGGTATGTGCCTATGAGGTTGTTTGCCTTGGAATACTATAGGAAACTTATCAATTCTGAGCTCACACACTTCCACAGTGCCAAGAAGAAAGCCAATCTAAAGTTCAGAGACCACCTAGGCCCATTCATCGTGAATAAGAAAGATGGTTGGCAAGAAGCTGATCAAATATTGGGGCAACAGCTCAAACTCAAAAGAAGCTTTTGGTGGGTCCCTTATGACCCTGAAGGCTTTATCAGTGCTAGGAGAGTCAAGTATAGGCTGCTAGCCTACAAACACTGTCCATATCCACAAATAGAACACTTTGCCAACCAAGATGAATGGGTGCCTGAATCAATAGTAGAAGAATTTACTCACGAAGAGAAAATGGAGCAGACTGTGAAAGATTTAGAGAAAACTCTTGACTTGGATTCTTGTCAACAGGTCCTGTTCAAGCAACCAGTCCAAGTACGAGAAGGCACATCCACTACTCCAGTTGCACAGACCACCCAGCAAGCACCTACAACAACCACTACAGCAAAGGGCAAGGAAATAATGGATGAACAGCAAGGCACAAAGGTGTCCTCCTCAAGGCAGCAGGGCAAGAAACCAGCTGGGATCAAAGGAGGTTTCATGGAGATCAAGGCACAAAATGAATTGTTGAGAGTGCAACTCTATGATCAATTCTTGAAAGCAACTCCCTCCAAAAAACAAAGATTGATGGCTACCTATGATATCAAAGAGGAAAAAATGATTTTTACTCATTTAAAGCGTAAAGTTCCACATCCCAAAACCTCTGCAGATTACTTAAGAACAAACTTGGAGGTCTTTTCTAAAAGACATACACCCCATGGATCAGATAGAGTTGCACAAACAGACTGGGGAAATGGTGTATGCCACACTTGCAGACAGGGCCATGCTGGCCCATCAGTTAAAAGAAGCACTAAAGAATGCAAATACACAGCTTGATTTGGAAAGGCTGTCTTCCTCTGCTAAGGACAACAAAATAAAGACTTTGGAAGACATAATCATTGATCTGGGACATGACCCAAAGGATCCAAAGGGTGTTAGGGCCCTTATGAAGAGAAAAGAGGATGACATTGCTGCACTGAGAAAGCAGGCAAAATTGCCTCCAACCATTCACCCTCAAACAACAAAACTTGCACAAGAAAAGCAAGTAGATGATGCCATGGATCTGCTTCTGATGATGAATCAAAGAATATTGCAAATGGAAGTAGAATTAGAGAAGGCATTGCAGGACAAGCAAGGGGAGTCAACCTCCCAGCCCCCTCAAACATCTACAACTCTTGGACCTGCCCCTCCTACACAAGTAGCAGCATCCCCTCCTGCCATTCCAACACCAACCACAGCTACATCAGTAACAGGAGCAACAGCAGCAGCAGAATCCAACATGAGTATGGAGGACTTGATGAAAGCTGTCAAAGAGCTTGAAACTCAAGTGACAGAAATAAATGAAGCCAACAATAGACTAGCCAAGCTAGAGGCCAGCTATGATAAGTCCAAGATGAAAGTGGCAGAAAAGCAAAGAGAAATAAAGGCCTTGGAGGCCAAAGTAAAAAATTTGGAAAAGGAATTGCTCCTAGGCAAGACCTTAGCAGAAATAAAGAAGATAATTTTGGCCAAAATTGGCCAATCAATACAGGACCAATGGAGGTCAATCCAGGCAATATATGAGCAGGTTGAACTAATAGGCATGGCTCATGTTGAAATACAAAGAGCCAGAACAGCACTAGGAATCATGCCTGAGCAAGCCAATAAAATGATACATTTCCTCAATAACCGCACTAGGGAGGAATTGGCAGCTCTAGAGATAAACAGCAGAACAGACACCATCCTGACAGCTAAGAAAGTGTTGGCCTTGAGGAACTTAACTCAAACTCTGGAAAGAAAATGTTAGGAAATGAAGGCAGAAATTGATGAATTCAGGGAAAAAATGACAGTGTTACAGGATAAAGGATTGCCAAGCCTAGTGACTAGCACAGGACAACTGCTGTCATATAATCAGTATATGACAAGGATCAACAATTATATTGAAAATCAAATAACAGCATCCAACAACTCCACAGAAGAAGCAGGGCCTCCCTCTGGGCAGTCTCTGTATGACAAATTATAAAATCTATTTTTTATTGAGCATGAGATAAATCATCTGTTTGAGGTGCCCCCAAACTTCTACAGATATACAGAAGCAGATGAAACACTGGTGAAAATAAGGAGGCATCAGCTACCTCCAGCTGATTGGTGGCAGGCAATGCTGGAAACTCTGCCCAGGTAATACCACTAAATTATTCCTTTTTGTTAAAAATCAAATCTCAGTCACAGTACAGGTCAGCAGGCACATCAGCACGCAGGTATCATAGGAAGCATCCGTACAGTGACTCACAAAAGAACCCAGACAACAGGCTCAATTAACGCATAATTAAAGGCACAACTACAACCAACTTTCCTGAGCCATAAAGTCAAAAGTTGTCTGACAGAAAGATAGCTGCCATCTTAACATTAAATGCTGTAGTTATTTCCTTCATTTACTTTTTTTAAGAGAGTTGGTGGTGCAATTTATTGCACAATAACTCACTATTGAGATATTTTGTATCCTATTTTGTATATATATCCCCTCAAAGAATGTATTGAGGGTCGGTTGTAGTGAAACTCTTTCTGAAGAGCTCTATTGTATACTTGAGACATTTTGATAATACAAATTGTTGGTGGAGTTCCTGGTTCCTATGTTGTCTGAAGGTGGAAATGAATGGCTCTGTTGTGCTACAGAATTCCTGTGTCATTTGCTGGAACAATAAGTTATTCTGAACTGTGTATGTGTTTTTCTGTGTATTCCATAATTCATATGTTTTCATAATCATAGTAAATAGAGAAAAAGAATAGCCTAGGATTTGTTTGAACACCCTATGCTCAATCTCTATTTCTAAATATGTTTTCTTTTGGATTAGCCATGGATATGAATTCTTAATTGCTCATGTCTAAACTAATTCTATCATTGTCAATATTGTTTAAGAATTCTTAACTGCTCTTAAGCAATACTTTCATTTTTCCTTTGTTAGCGTAGTGAAAGATTCTTAATTGCCTTTCACTCACTAATCCCATAACTTCATTTCATAAATCTAAGAAATTGTTCCACAGATGCCTATCTGGCTCTGCAGCAACACTCTGCCTTCATAAACATTCTTCAGCAGCACATTACCTGAACTCCATTGCCCAATGGACCAAACTGTTCTATGATCTACACCTCAGCTCTGTTTTGAATTCACCAACCCACCAAACTCAAACAAAACAGCACACCATAGCTAGCCTAAAAATTACCCACCAACAAAGCTAAATTATAAAGAGAGAGCCCTCTCTGGTTACAAGTAGGCTAGGACTTGTAGCTAAAAGATCGGTCAATGGTTACCTCGGCCGTATTCCCTTTAGGAAGCAGGGAACAACCTGAGTGTTAACAGATTCAACGGTCCTCTACAATCACCTCGACTATTGGAACCTTGAGAATGAATGTTGGCTCTATTCTCTGCAATTGCCTCCAACCTCTGTTGACCTCTGCTTCTTCTCTCGGCTCTCCCTCTGGCTCTCTGGCTCTGGCTCTGCCTCTAGCTTCTTTGAGCTCTCTTGTTTTCGCTAGACCTCCAAGCGGCTCCAAAACTCTCTGTGTTGCCTCTCAATTGTGCTCTCTAGCTTTTGTGAGGCCTCCTTCCAGCTCTGCGACTTCCTGTCCATTTCTCTGTGCATGATCATTCCTATGTCCCTTCGGCTGGCCCTCTAGCTTCTGGCTCTGTGGATCAACATGTTACAAACACATCATTGTTACAAAATGCTTGCTTGTGGTGTGGCACAATGATTAGGGGAAATTACAAAGGAATCTGGGCCTTCCTTCAGGCGAAAACCCGAAAACAGAACAAAATTCCAATACACATAAATATACCGGAAATACACTATTGGGTGCAAAATCTGGACTTCAAATAGAATGAAACCACATCTATAAACCTATCGGGTCTGTAATTCCATCACAAATCGCAATCGCATGGCGTATTGGCCAAAAAACCCAATACACAGGAAATACAAAGAAATCATGCATTTCCGGATTTCAAATATTATGAAATCGCGCGCATAATTCCCATCGGGTCTGCCTTCTATTGGCATATCATAATCACATGTAATTTCCCTTTATATTGGCGATCCACCAATTTCCTGATCGCCGATCACGCCGTTCAGATCCTAACTGTTGATCTTACTCATCAATCCGATGGTTGGCATGCGATCGCACATCGGCCCATTGCTTTATCACATATCACAATATCACTGTCGTAACAGCCCCGGGGGTCTTCCCTTTGGTTATGCAGGCCGCTGATCCATCAATCCACCAATCGTTGATATCAAACCTCACGTATCGCATTGGCGAGGTCTATGCCTCTGCTCCTCCGATCGCCGATCATTACAATCGCTTCATCGCATTGATCGCATATCGCATATCACTTTGCCTAGGGTCCCGATATTGGGCAAAGGCCTACCTCCGATGCGATAAGTCAGAGGTTGCAATGAGGGTTCCTTCCACATTTGCCTTATTTCCTTCCCTTTGGGACATTTGCGATGTGATTTCTTCAATGAGCCTTTTAGGCCATTTTTATAAGAATTTTCCTCCTTTTCAAAGGACAATGACAATCTTCTTTCTACGATAACTTCTTCATCCGAAGTCCATTTTAGCCCATTCAAATTGCATTAGGTTCAGATTGAAAAGATCTATGAAATGGGACTATTTTCAGAAGCATCCTTTGACTTTCATTTTTGAGTAAAAAGTCATCTAGGATCATTTTCTGATCACACCTTCCCACTAAAAAGTTTTTGGTCTCCAAAAGATTGATTTACTGATCTGAATAGTAAAGGAGAGTAACAAACCCCTCTTCTTTCAGCCTCTATACACTTGCCTTGCATATTGCCTCTGAACCAAATCCATTGACCACTTCCTTCCTAGATGTGCTTGTCCTCCTGGGAAGAACTGTTTTCCTCCTTGACTTCATGCAGAACTCCTGCTGAGAAGGTCACGAAAGGTAGTTTGAACTTCTCTTCCTGGATCATTGATCCAAGGTGGCTCAAACAAATGTGAAGTTACATCTACTTCACAAAAATTTACATTTGTCCCTATTTGACATGCTATCAACAACAATTGTTAACAACAACATAATTATAGATAACAACAGGATGGCCTAAACTCCTGCTTCAACAAAAGAAACATATTTCACATCTTGTGAACACCTCCATGTCTTTACATCTGCATACAAATGATGGACTAGATAAAAATCCCACAAAACATGCCTTTAAAACAAATGACCCTTCAAGTCAAGCATGTCTTTACATCGTTTTCTACATGCTTTTCCAAAGATGAAACACTTCATCATTATCTCCGTCTTGGAGACCAAATCAACTTTTCTCAAGTCAATATTACATGCATGTTTAAAAAAAAGCAATCAACCCTTCAATTTCATTACGCATACATGTTCAAATACAAGGAAATCATCAGCATCCCTATGTTCATGCATATCATTCTTATGCATGCATCTCATCCTTCAACTTTCGCTTAAGTACATTGTACTTTCGAAGCTGAAATGAACATAATGTTGCAGCCATAAAGTGAGTCTCCTACTCAACTTTTTCCATTCACCTTCTTGGTAAAACCCTACAACTTGCATTCCAGTAACAAAGAAATGCAAATAGATGCTTCAATAGACATGCAATCTTAATTGGATAAGAACTCTAACCATTTCTTACCAATCCATTTCAAAGGTGCTACCTTTGTTTGCACATCAGCATCAACATGTGAATCATCCTAAAACACATCATTCATGGAATCTTTCTTTCCATTCCTTCCATTCTCTCTTTCCACGTTCTTCAAGTTTCGTGGAAGCATCGTTGGATTCAGAGTCCAACATTTTGCAGCAAGATGTCCTTGCTTATGGCAGTAAGTGCAACATATGTGCATCCTCTTGACAGCATGATTTGCCTTGTCCAATGGACCTTTGGCTTCTTGCTTCTTTTCCTTCCAAAGTTTCCTATATGTGGCCATTCTCTTCCAACATCTAGAAACATTATGGTTATCCAAACCACAAAAGGAACACGCAATTGTTTTACCATACTTATATGGAAAATTATCATGCCTTGCATAATCAAAAGGAATATCGTTAGAATTAGATTTATACCTTTCTTTTATACTTTATTTCCTTCTTGAGGAGGTGAATTGAATGAAGAAGTGACTCCCCTTGGAACACCATCAATATCTTCAAGGCTTCTAGAGTTTCCACAACTCTCTGGTTCAAGTGTATGCTGATATACACCTTCTTTCTACAAAGTATGCTTCACACTATTGCATTGACCAAGAATACAATCTTCACACTCTTGGGGTAGAAGACCTGCAATGAAACTCCTTCTTGGAACTATTTCAATGGCTTTCATGGAAACTTTGGGACTTTCTCCATAAGACTGTCCATAGCCAAGACCTAAATACTTAGGCCTTTCCTCAACCATTTTTGGCTCAACAATACCTCGTGCATGTTTACCCAATCCTTTTCCTTCATAGCCCATCTTGGACATTAACTTGGAACCTATGCCTCTGGTATGTTTTTCAAAAGAACCAATATAAACATTCTTAGAAGAATTTGAAGACAAACAGGAATTGTTTACCTCTTCTTCAAGCTGATACTTTACTGAGGCTTCTTTGGAAACAAAGAGTTGTGTCTCCAACTCATGCATCCTTTCCAAGTTCATATTTGCAATATGAAGTTGCCTCTCCATTTCCTGCAATTTGTCAGAAAGCAACTACTTCTCTTCCTCCATGGAATTCAAATACTCTCTAAGTATGTTGCTCTTCCTTCCATCCTCATACATTTGTCTTAGCTTATCCATCATGGTGAACAAGTCTTGCTTCATGTCTCCATCAAAGAATCTTGTGATGAAGGAGGAATCTGAGGATTCACTTGTAGAAGTTGTCATTATGCCAAAGAACAAAAGAACTTCAAAAAAGACTAACAAGGAGCTTATTCAAGCAACCTTTTGCAACAAACATCTTGTGCTTAAAGGATTACTTTGAGGTCCTTTGGGATAAGAATAGTGCCTTCAACCCTTCTTCCTTCTTGTCCTCTCCCGGACTTAGCTATCAGTAGCTTTCCCTTCACCTCTGCAAACTCAAACAATAGTCAGTCTGCAAACAAGCATACAATAAATCAGACAATAAATGTTTGATTGCCCAAACACCTTTCAGACAAGAAATCTCTTGCTCTATCAAAAAAGTATTCTGATCTGATACCACTTGCTCTAGTATAACCAGCTTTGATATCACCTTCTTTGAAGGTGGGGTTAATCAACCTTAGGCTCTGATACCACCTTATCTGAAAATGGGGCACTGAAGGCTTCTTGTCAGCTTACAAGAACCTCTCCCACTCCAAAGCTTATTAATTTCCAAGATCTAGCTTATGACTAACCAATTGTGGAATTAAAAGTGCTTGACATAGGTGTATGCTTGTGTTTGTCTTTAATTGTTTGTATGCTTTAAGTTTATTTTCTTAAAACTGATATGTAGCATATAACAGTGAAATAGCGTAGCAAATAAGCATCACACATAACAACAATATAATATGGAGTTCACCCAAACCTCTTGGGCTATGTGTCCTTGAGCTCTAGTCATCTCAACTAGGCTCTCTGGGATTATGGCATAAATTCTTTTACAAGCTCCACGCTCAACTCCATTGGTTTACAACTGAACCTATGGGTTTAGAATACTATCTTGTCCCACTGGTTGTCCGTACTCTGCAGACAGATCTAGGCTTCTCTGGACTAGACTCCTTCAATCAGCGCTCTGAGTTGTCTTCAGATCTAGCTTGCACCAACTCCCTCAGAATTCTCTCACTGTCTTTGGAATGCCTTCTTCTATCTTCAGCACAGTTTAAACACCAGAAACAGCTGGATCACTTGATATCTCTATTGTTCTGAAGCTTCGTTACTACTCCATGGCTCTTAGAAGTCTTCAGGATTTTCTGAACTCCATCTCATTGGATTCAGGGGTCCCCTACAGTCACCTCAACTATTGGAACCTTGAGAATGAATGCTGGCTATATTATCTACAACTGCCTCCAACCTTTGTCAGCCTCTGCTTCTACTCTCAGCTCTGGCTCTGGCTCGTTGGCTCTGGCTCTAGCTCTATCTTCTATGAGTTCTCTAGTTTTAGCTCGACCTCCAAGTGACTCCAAAACTCTCTGCGCTGCCTCTCAATCGTACTCTTTGGCTTTTGTGAGGCCTCCTTTCGGCTCTCTGTGCATGATCATTTCTTTGTGCATGATCATTCCTCTTTTTCTTCGGTTGGCCCTCTAGATTCTATCTCTGTGCCTTTGTGCATTACAAACGCATCATTGTTACAAAATTCTTGCTTGTAGTGGCACAATGATCAGGGGTAGTTACAAAGGAATTGGGGCTTTCCTTTAGGAGAAAACCTGAAAACGGAACAAAATTCCAAGACACAAAAATATACCAGAAATACACTATCGGGTGCAAAATCTGGACTTCAAATAGAATGCAACCACATCTATCAACCTATCGAGTCTGCCATTCCATTGCAAATCACAATCACATGGCGTATTGGACAAAAAACCCAATACACGGGAAATACAAAGAAATCCTGCATTTTCGAATTTCAAATATTATGAAATCACATCCATAATTGTCATTGGGTCCGCCTTCTATCGACATATTGCAATCACAAGTCACAATCGCATGTAACGGCCCTTTGTATTGGGAATCCGTTGATTGCTCGATCGTTGATCACCCTGATCAGATCCTGACCATTGATCCTGCTCATCGATTTGACGGTTGGCGTGCGATCGCACATCATCCCATCACTTTATTGCATATCGTAATATTGTTGTCGCAACGGCCCTGGGGGTCTTCGCTTTGGTTATGCCGACCGACGTTCCACCGATCCGCTGATCAGTGATATCGCACCTCGCATATCGCATCACCGGGGTCTATGCCTCTGCTCCTCCGATCGTCGATCATCGCAATTGCTTCATCGCATTGATCGCATATCGCTCTACCTGGGGTCCCGATATTGGGTGAAGGCCTACCTCCAATGCGATAATTCAGAGGTCGCAATCAGGGTTCCTTTCAACTTTGCCTTAAGTCCTTCCCTTTGGTACATTTGCAATGTGGTTTCTTCAATGAGCCTTTTAGGCCATTTTTATAAGAATTTGCCTCCTTTTCAAAGGATAATGGAAATCTTCTTTCTACGATAACTTGTTCATCCAAAGTCCATTTTAGCCCATTGAAATTGAATTAGATTCAGATTTAAAATATCTTTGCAATGGGACTATTTTCAAAAGCATCCTTCGACTTTCATTTTTGAGTAAAAATTCATCTAGGATGATTTTCTGACCAGGGACAGGAAGTTCATATAAACTGATATTGATGAGTTGTGTTGGAAGGCATCCATCATATCCTCAAAGACGCAACCCTGGGTTGATGAGGAAATTCAGCTAACACAAACGGTGCAGATCAAGCTGAAGGTTATGCAACAGACATAAAGAACCATGGGCCTTGCATTTCAAGGTCCTACTACTGAGAAACTGGTTGAAGAGGTTTGTTAGGTTGCTGCACAGGGAAAAACAAATATTCAAGCATTGAAGCATAATTCAGTGGTCTTTAAGAAAAGATCAAGGCAACACTAGAAGAGTAACTCAGGATGAGTCACAACTTTATGTTGGGGTGCTGTTGGGCGCGAGATCCCCCAAGGGATGTTTTGGGGCTTAGAGCCCAAATTTTGGTCAAACATTGTAACTCTAATGTAAATACTCCACATTTCATGGGCGTGGAATGCGTAGCTTGTAAAAGAGTCATAGGGTTGTCCGCCCTCAATTTTGTAATGTAATGTCATCTGTAGAGATCTACCCATGGTCCATAGACCATGGGATTGTATAAATAGAGTGAGGCTCTAAGTAGATAAAGACATCATCATAATATAATCTATCATGGAATAGAAGCATAGTGGAAGAACGGAAGTGTAAAGTCTAGTTTGGGTCGTAGAGTAGGAAAAGGCTCTACAACTGAGTGTGCAAAGGCCTACTAATATGTAGCCGAGTTTGTGAACCCCTGCAGTTGAGTGTGCAGGGTGAGTCGAGTCTGTAACAGTTGGAAGCATTAATAAAGAGAAGTTTTGTACCAATTTTGTGTCTTTATTTCCTATTTTATGCATTAAATAAATTGAGTATAAATTGCACTTCTATTGTTTATATGATGCGCGAATATATATGACTGTGTTGATTGAGTGAATGCGATATAGAATATCTATTTACGTGAAGTTGACTAACATCTGTAAGAAGATAAGTAAGATGCGCAGTGTAGTTTGGGGAAATAGTGTAGTTCATTGCCATAACAGTCCGAAAGCATCTCAGCCCCTGGTTAGGGCTGCACGAAAGACGATTATAATAGATCACGAGGTCATTGAAGGTTAGATCAGTGTGCGAAGTAACCTATGTGAAGGTAGGCATAGTTGGACTAAATCGACACCATAGACATCTCATGGGTGCAGAAACTTGGTTCCAGTATCCCCCCGTACTACTCCAGGTGAGACTTCAGCCCATGTTCCGTGGGCTGATGCCAAAAGGGCCAATAGTGTATGGATTTGTTTGGCTAAATAACTCCGAACCTAGGTCGGCCCCCTCAAGCCAACAAATGGTTCCATTTCCAGGACTGAAATCTACATAGAGATGTCTAATGTCGTATCATTGGAATCCAACTAAGAAGGAAATTTAAGGCAGGTTGGAGAGAAGAATTCACGAGTTCGCAACACAGGAGAATAGGAACCCATGACTGTCAAAAGAAGAGTGGTTGGGTTGCTACCTATACACAGAGATCCATGAAATCTTCTTCACGTCCTTCCCTACTGAGCTATACGAGTGGATCACGAATCTAGAAGATAGCCAAGGAAGGTGGAAACTTAACGGTCCTATTGTGTGGACCCTAGAGTTAGTGCGAAGGTTGGAAGCATTGGAGGATAAGATCACGTGCACCGTTGATCATTGGCTCGATCGTATTATAGGAGGATTTATTACTGAGTTCGTGGTTGACACCTCAGTTAGCTACAATGAGGCAGAGCGATGCTTTCTCAAAGGACCACGAGGTAAGTAAGTAAAGTCTTTGAATAATTGGATTAAAATGCCACTGTGTGAAAAGAGGGTTATGCAGTTACCTTGATGTTTGAGGCTACACAAAGTGGAAAAGCTTACAAGAACAAAGGAAATAAGGTACCAGAAACTAACCCCTTGATTTCATCTCCGCGAGGGGACGAGGAAGAGCTCACGAAGGTCTCATCGCGAAGTGCGATCCATCTGATAAGGAAACTAATTCCGCGAAATACCACCTCCACCCACACCACCACCAGCTTCACCACCATCACCTCCATCTTCTCCCATACATCCTCCACCACCACTGGGATTCAATATGGCAAGCACAGTAAAGTTACTTAAGTTCAAAGGTTTTGGAAATGAGGATCCGGATCAATTCTGGTTCATGGTAAGGGCTGTATGGGAAGCATAAGGAGTTACAAATGACAATATAAAGAAAGCGACACTAGTTAGCACCCTACAGGACCGCGTGCTGACCTGGTATATTAAGCACTCCAACGATAATCCAAATGCGGGAATCATGGACATTCAAGTAGCACTAAATAGATAATTTAGCAGGCTGAAGTCTAAATCAGATTCGATCATTGGATTCAAAGAGATCATGATGCTACCAGGCGAGACTCCTTGGGAGCTAGATCAGATGCTGAAATGTACGATTCACAAAGATAATATGAATCTGATGGATGGACAACATCACGAGTGGTTTGTAGCTTCGCTAATGCCACATTTAAGGAGTGCACTATCGTAACAGAAGATAACGACTCATGCGGAGGCCTTAAAGATTGATATGAGGCTACATGAGACCCAGATGTAGGATCCTAACTTAGGAGTTCAGCAAATCCATGTGCAGCTAAAGAATTTATTCCTTGAGATGTAGAGTCTGAAACAAGACAAGACAGCTTGACCAAAAGTGTGCGAAGAGGTATGGTGCTTAAAATGCAAGGGTCAAGGTCATGACAAAGACCACTACCCATTTTTTGCAAATTACCTCACAGGAGGAGGACCGATGCCCTTAAGACCGGAAGCGCAAGTAGGACCTAGCGCGGTGCCTACTTTGGGGTGCGTGATTTGTCAAATAGCAGGAAAACATGCCACAAACAATTGTCACTTGTTACAAAAGTATATGCAAAATTCACAATAGTTGTTCTGCAACTTTTGTAGGTCAGTGGGACACGATGAGCACACTTGTAGAAGCTATGAGTTAATGATGGATAGAAGTCCCACCTATAGAGTTCAGGCCCAAACGCGACCCCTTGACCAAAATGCCAGAATGGTACGAACAAGATTTCAAGGGTGCGGAAGAGGCCGAGGCGGAGGAGGACCTGGAAGAGGTCGTGGGCAGTCGACATGCTACAATTGCAGAGGGCCAGGACTGCAATTGCATGAATCCAATGTGCCCGTCGTGTTTGTATTGCACCTTGTTTGATCATGAGATAGAAGGTTGTCCTATGTTGATAGCTAGGATACATGACAAAGGAGCGCTATTGTACCCCCTGACTCAGAGCCTATACATGATGAGTTCTAGGCCATGCGAGGAAAATCTGAATGTGAACATTGTGCTCTGAAGTGGAATCACGATGTGAGATGACAAAGGAAAACAACCGAAAGATAGTACTTGGGTTCGCAAAGCTCTGGCGAAAGAACCAAAGTTTGATTTCGAGCGCACTCGGGAAAGCTTCATGGAAGCCAAGAAGACCTTTGCTGATGCCTCCACTTCCAGAAGAAAGGATAAATCAAACTTAGAGATGGACCCATCTATGCTCACAACGTTCCTGGAAACATGTATGAAGTTACTGCGTGACAGTAAGGTGGTGAAAGGGTTACAGGAAATCATTAACAAATGTGTTGGGACTATGCCAGGAGAACTACACGTAGTCAAGATGATCGGAAAACATAAGACAAGAACGGGAAGAGAGATGAGACTAGCTGCACAGAGCAGAGAATATGAGATGGATCAATTCATCCTAGATTTAGGATTGGATGCGAATGTTTTGCCGAAACAGACATGGGAGTGAATGGGGCAACTTACGTTGAAGTGGTCTCCAATTCAACTAAGGATGATGAACCAACAAAAAATATCACCCAAGGGGCAATTACAGGGACTAACTATGGATATTGAGGGAGCGAGCATGCTGGAAGAATTTGAAGTGATAGAGATTGTCGATGACAGCAATCCCTATCCCGCGCTTGTAGGAATTGATTGGGCCATTGACATGAAAGGGGTGATTAATATGAAGAGGTGCAAGATGCTTTTTTAGAAGAAGTCACTACACATAATTATACCCCTAGACCCTACTGAAGGATTACACTATACAGAGCCGGTGCATGACTATGAAAGTGATGATGATTTGGGCTGCATCTATAAGATAACAGCATGAAACCAAGACTGGGTATATCCACCGCGGAGGGGCAGATTGCATGGGAGTGTGAAAGCTCCTGTACTTTGGATTCAGATGAGGAGATGGAGCGATGGCAGAATAAGTTACATGAGGTAACTACACTGAATTGTAATATGATTACAAGGTCGTTGCACTGCGTATCAAAAGAAGTAAGAGACATGCCTGCTTATGATGGTCTAAGTGAGGTAGATACCTTCATGAATAAATTTGAAAGGGAGGTGCCCTAAAAGAAATGCTTCTAGGTCTTGAACTAGGTACTACGTGCTACACCCGCGAGATGGTGGGGCACGCACAAAGGGAGCTTTGACGATTGGTGCAAATGTAGACGGATGATGTGCACATGATTTCAGAAGCCTAAGGTGTGATTGACAGACAAGTACAATAGATAGGATGGTCCGTGCACACATCTGGCTAGGTGGGCATAGGCATATGGAAAACAACCTACATGGATGCACATGAACTACACACTGAAATGTATGGTCAATAAGCATGTGTTGGGGAGACAAATGTGCAAATGGATATTAATGTTGGGGAGACATTATGTTGGAAGAATAGTCATGCAGAAGGTTCTCTGTGCAGAAGCATTCAATAAGGTATGCAACACACTGAACAAAGTATGCAATGTGTAATGAAGTGATTGGGACCTGCGCATACCTGTCATATTATGGGCTTATACGACGACATACAAGAAACTAACAGGACAGACACATTCTAGGCTTGTCTATGGAGTGGAAGCCGTAATGCCTATGGACTACATCATGCCTAGTCTACGCATAACAGTGCTCACAGGTATGATGGATCGTGGAGCCCTAGAGGAGAGGCTCGCACAGTTGGAGGAGCTTAAAGAAGAATGGCTTTTGGCTGGCGTCCACCAGCAGGTCCAAAAGCAGCGGGAAAAGGCTTGGCATGATTGACATATTAAGTTATGCACCTTCAAGGTGAATGATTTGGTGTTTTTGTATGATAGTAAGTTTGATAAATTCTCAGGGAAGCTCAAAATGCATTTGCTAGGACTGTATGTTATTAAAGAGATCACAGATGGTGGCACAGTGCAGTTGGTAAAGTTAAATGGAGAACTCTTCCCAAGAAAAGTCAATGGTAGTCATTTGAAGAAATGCATAAGGGGCTCAACCATCTGAATAGTTGACAGAAGCACAGTCTTAGCGCTCCAGGCAGCTGAAAGGAGGCACGAGACTATAAACTACTCTGCCCAAGTGCTATGCGATGTCAGGACTGCGCGCAGTAGCGAAGTGTCACAGGGTTCGTGATAGCGCGAGGGTAGCTGTGCTGCTGCATGGGTCAGCCAGAAAGCGACCGTTACAGTCACTATTCATGATGTGATGCTTGGTTTGAGACCAAATGGAGCGAGCGGCAGGAATTTAAGGCAAACTTTATGGGTTAGATTCTTGAAAAATTACCACTAATAGAGCATTAATGGGCCGAATGTGTGGGGAACGGTCGAATTCAAATTCAAAAGGTGCTATAAATTACAAAGGGTTGCCTAGAAAACAACACTTGGCAGTTTGAGGACTAAGTTGTTACGCGCACATACACTCATGAACCCAGACTTGTTTGATCTTCTTAAGGTGAATTTGTTGCTTGAGCAATTACCCGAGTTGTTAAGAGAATTGTGGAATAGCAGTATGGTAGCACATGAGGAAGCCATGGATACCAGAGTAATGACTGTTGAGGAAGCCACACATGCCATTACAGAAGTAGAATCCCCTGAAAGTGTCGGGATAGTCGCAAAAATCCCTAAATTGCTGCTCACATCGATACCCAAGAAAGACAAGCAGGCTTGGTACCAGTGTGTGTATCCCCTAGGAATTCGTTAAGGACTAAGCTTACCATGGAAGTGTTGGATTGTGGTGATTGGCATCGTGCACTTTACTACTTGCAATGCATTGTCTTGGTCACTTTGTTTGGTGATATGCGTTCCAAGCCATGGCAACAGACTAACTAGTTCATGACGATAGTCCTCCAACATGTTAGTACGCTCGTATGCACCTTGCATTACCATTACTGGCTTTTCGATGAGAAATGCTTCCTTTATTTCAACTTCCCTATTCTTGACCTCCACATCCATCAAAGCACTTTTCTTCCTTAGCCGTACTCGATATTTTTCGAGTTCGTGAAGTCTAAAGTTTCCCCGTCGGATTTCTTCCTCAAGTATTATATGTTCTATTTTGCCTAGCTGTGTGATTTCTTCATTTCGGTTTGCACGGACTGTCGTATCTACGGGTGCTATCGGCTTCACATGCTCCACAGGGACTACATCCTCTTCTTCATACTTCAACTTTAGAAATGCTTTCGTGGTCATAGTTTTGCTCATGGCCCTACAAGCCCATACAACCACTGGTACGTGCAAGTCCCAGTCGGTGCATCTCACATGGTGGGCCTTGTTTAGCACTTCACACGCCTTGTCAAAGGCTTCCCCATGTATGGTTTTTGGCATGCTAGGTTGTATCATCCTTCGTCATTCATGCACTTGTCCTGCCTGCTTCTGCTTGCTGTCCATGTTTCCTATCGTGAGAGCAGTGTGCGTTCATGCAAGTTGTGTACCATATGCTTGTACCCATCTGGAAAGGTGGGCACACATGTTGTTTCATCCATCCTACCTGGCTTTCATCCTCACCTGAGGCTTCCCAAATCGTAAACACATCATCTTTCTACATTCCCACCCGTCTCTGAAACTCTACTGGTGCATACCCCACCACTTTGCAGGCATAGTGCATAGTGCCCATTTCAAAGCATCAAACTGCTGTTATTCTGACACTTCTCTTTCAAATTTGTTCAGGAATTCATCTACCGCTATCAACCCATCATACATAAGCAAATCCCTCACCTCTGTTGTTACATAGCGCAGTGATCTTACCATCATGTTGCAATTGAGTGTGGTTACCTCGTGTAACCGGTTCTGCCATCGTTTTGTTTCCTCATTTGAATCTAATGTGTACGATCTTGTCACGCAGAATCAGTCGATCTTGCGGACAAGACAGACCTTCCTAGAATCTAATGAAGACCTAATGACAAACAAACCAACCAAACACTATCTTTCTCTAAATGCGCTTTATAAATAATGGGAAACAAGTGTGTTTAAGGGCCTACCTCATGTCCAACGCAAGTTCGGAGATGCCTTCGCTTCTTTGTTCCAAGTAAGTTCCTTTGTCGCAAACCCGCAAGCACAAACAAGGCAAACAATTAAATAGCACCTGAATATCCAATATTATAAAACATATTTAACATGAAAGTCAAGGAGTCCATGAAACAAATAGCATAAGATACTTGTTGAGAAAAATGAGCTTGATTGTATTAATTCAAAAAGAAAAGAACCTTACAACCTTTGCCTTGACGCTGTACAAGCTCCTTCCAGGGTCCAACAAGAAGTCTCCTCTACTTTGACAAGCTTCACTCACTCCCTAATGGGGCCAAAAAGGTATGTGATCTCTCCTCTTAAGCTCAAATAGGAAGTCTTGATTTCACTAGCATTTACCCTCAAAAGTTCAGCTTCTAACCTCCCTGGTCACTGACCCAATGCCTCAATTTATAGTGCAATGGAGATCAGTTACCAGCTCCTCCTTCAAAGGGATAGAGTCCTACTTCAAAGGGATAGCTCCTCTCAACAAGGGATTAGTTCCTCCTTGTATGGGATGCATGAACCACTTGGAGCGAACAATCCACGTAACAAATCCTTCTAGAAAACTCTAGAATCAACCCAAGATGAGTTTTTTAAGATAAAAATTGTGCCTTTTGACTTTTACAGGGGTACGCACCCTCCCCTTTACATACAGAGTGTATAAGTACGCAGATACCTTGAACAAAAGGTGTGGGCCCACAGGCAAAAGTAAGAGAAAGTGCGGAACCAGAGTTATATTGCTTTTTTGATGTCTTTCTCTCTTTTCTCAAGATTTTTTGAAGAGCTGAGGTTTAAGACTTGCTTAGGAAGCTGGTATAGGTGATGATAGGCCTACACCGACTGCAAATAATCAAGGTGATGATATTTTGTGTAACAGGAAGAGCGAAGAACCAAGGGCTAAGCAGGACAAGTAGTCCTGCATATCACATTCGGGGATCGGAGGTCCATGGCAAATAGTTTATCAGTGATTTCAAGTGTCAAAGGGAGAAAAACAAAGGCTATGTTATGAAATTTCCGATTGCAATATCCCGGGTGGGCCCAATAGGTTTTCGGGAGTCGAAGATATAGAGGTTGCATACTCTCCCTTATCCTTTTTTAAGTGGGTGAGACCGCTAATGAGCGCTAGTATTGCAGCAAGGATGCTGCAACTCCTAGGCTACCAACTTTACTTATCAACCCAGGGTTTGTACAAACTTGTAGGTGAAAGTACTATATGCACAAGTAGAAGTGAAGGTTCTGCCTGTTGTCACTTGTTCCTCAGGAAAGAGAACCTAGGGGTTCCAAGCCAGATTTCTACAGAGTCAGAAGAAGCTTGATTCTTTGATGGAAGAAAAGAAAATCTATTCTAAGAGAGCTACTCTATTACAGTAATGAAGAAGAAAACATGTAATTCTAAATCACACCATATCCTAATTAACCATTTAAATAGCTATGCTAAGCAGAATTGCTAAATCAACACTAACCTAATGCTACTATCTAAGTTAGAAAAGTAAAGAGCATCAAACTAAACTAATGAGTAAGCAAGGAAACTAAAATAAATCTGTTTTCACTTTCTTGGTTTTTTGATGATCGGATAGTGTTAAAGAGTCTGATTGAATAACCAAATCAAAGCTCATATGTGGCAACGTTTAAATGATATGCTGAGTAAAGTTCGGGAAGGAGTCGGGCAGAAAATCAATCAAATATCGAAATCAGTAAAGGGAGGACGTAATGAAGTAGTAGTGCATAGGAACCATTGGATCGATCAACGAATAGTATAAATGGAAGATGAGCGGCGAAGATCTTATCGAAGGAGATTATGTGAATAGATGGTCGAATAGGATTAATAGGAGATGAATGGTGGAGATCTTATCACAGGGGATTAACTGAATAGAGGGATGAACAGGATTAACGGGAGATGAATGGAGGAGTTATTATCATAGGGGATTAGGTGAATAGAGGGACGAACAACATGAGCGGCAAAGATCTTATCGTGGGGATTAAGTGATTAAATGAATAGATGGATGGATCGATCAACAAACAGGATTAATGAAATATGAGTGGCAGAGATATTATTGTGGGAGGTTAAGTCAATATATGGACGAACAGGATTAACGGGAGATGAATGACGGAGATCTTATCGTGGTGATGAAGTGAATATATGGATGGATCACATCAAGTCACATGGCAACAAAAGGGTAAAGAAGTGTGGAATTATGGAGCGGGTTTTTGTAGGTGGTAAGGAGTTTCTCGCACACCCTCAAAGTTGTAAGTTCTATTTCTAATTTTCACGCAATTAGCCTAAGTGAGTGACATGTAGCAAGGGAAAATGACTTTTCTCGCGTGCTCTGAGGTGGATATCGGCCATGCAAGAATTCGCGCGAGATTGCTCGATAGCCGTTGGATCATGCGGGATGGATCAATAATGGATATTGGCCAAGCTAGTTGGTGATCGGGTGACACAATAGTCATTGGATCTAGGGCAACACAAATTGATGGTGGAGATTTGGATCCCATAAAGTAGGTGGAAGAATTCATGATAGCTGTTGGATCAAGCTAGCCAGATCGACGGTGGAGATCTTGAGTGCATAAAGTCAAGCGTTGAAATGAATCGGCCAATGATTTGTCAAGTTTGTTGTGGATCAGAGGGTAAGGAAATCTATGGGTATAATCTGATCAAGACATGTTTTATTAGCTTCCACTTAAGCATTTTGTGCTGAAGGAAATGAGAATATGAGAAAAAAGTGATGGAAAAAGATGACAATGAAATGAACCTCGTACTAAATCAAGACAACAAACTTCATGCAAGAACTCCTGGCTAACATGCTAATTGAAAGAAGGCACAAATTGAAGCAAACTAAAACAAAACTAATCTACGCTACACTATTGTAATGGAAATGTAGCTACTTAAGAAAATGAACGATTAAACCATGAATCTATGCTAGCATACATGTACAATAAAGAGGAGCCTTATCTGATAGGGTTACGCCCTAACCCAAGAGATTCAACCCTCTGAGTTAACTCAGTGCTGGCTCAAAACAAAACTCATTCTTATTATCAAAACAATGGATTACATTGAAAACTGTCGCAAGCCTTGCAACTCGAATAAAGTAGACTTTTACAATCAAAAGTCCGCATCCTATTGAGGTCCTAGGCCTCTCTACCTATACATCTTAAATCTCCAACTAATTCCTTAAAATTAGGGAGGCTCAGCTCCCAAACTCAAGATAAACTAGTGCTTTGACTTCCACTTGCTCGGATACCTTCCAGTCCTCATGATTTGGCTATTTGTACTCTAAGCTAATGGAGGAATATTTGAATGGAGGGGTAGTAAATGAGGAGGATTTCCCTCCTATAATTCCTCTCCCTTGTCCCATTCGAGTTTTGACCAAAGTCTTTGCTAAAATTCCTTGCTTGTATCCTTTAACCCTGCATTAAATGCACATTAGACCACAAAGAAAAATATCGAACTCTAACTCATCTCATAAACAAAATATGAGCAAAAGTTTGCAATAAGTTGTGAGAATAGTTCGTTTGAATAAGCTAGGAGGTGAACTAAGGCCCATAATTGCCCAATAATGAGGCTCATCATCACCCCCCTACTAAAAGTGTTGCTCATCCTCTTAGCAACTTAGTCAATGTCCATGTCCTTCACTGCTCTGGTAGCCTTTTTGACATCCCATGCTTCTGCTATGGTCTCCTCTTCTTGTTCATAGAAGCCTGCTTTCCTTTCTACTTCTTCCCACTGCCTCTTTTCCTCTTCTTGTTTTCTCCCTTCTATCATCCCTAGGAGTAGTGGTGGACTGAGTTTTAGGCCTATCCAATTGACCTTCAACCTTTGCATTGATTTCTTATCCATTGGTGTCCTGTTGAGTGCCTCTCTCAACCTTTGAGGGGAGTGATATTCTCTTATCTTCAAGCTATGTGGTGGTGTGTTCCATCTACTTAAGTAGGCATTTATACTATCTTCTCCTAGCAGCCTAAACATATCCTGAAAATGTGAAATTTCTTGCTTTTGGGCAGCAAGATATCTAGGTGCTAGCAGAGGATCATTTGCAATTAGATTATGGGTGCTGATTAGGGCCATGGGATTTGATTGTTCAGCTCTGATGAAAAGAATTTCATTTTGCTTTCTGGCCAATATTCCTTTTGTCTTTGTAGCTCTTGACTCCTCATGGTTCATCCATGATGCCAAAGCCATTAATTGTACATCTCCTAGCTCAACATTAGGATCCCAAACATTCATGTCTATGAGGGCCACGTTGTGCAAGTAAAACTTAGCCATTTTGGTCCTATCCTCTAGTGTACTTTGGTCACAAAGATCAATAAACTGACTGTAGTCCTGAAATGGCATGGTGCCCCTTTGTGCTAGTGTTTTAATATGAAATTGCAACCATTTTTCTCTGAGATAAAGAGCATATGATTTAGCTAGCATCCTACACTGGATGGCCTCCAAGGAGAGGCTGGCCATACATTCTAGTTGGTTTTCCTTTCCTGCAGTTGTCCTCTTAGCCATATATTTTCCCTCTCAAGTTGAATTCTCGTTATTGCTTCTTTGTCCCTTGGTGTAGGGGAATCTTCAATTTCAATAGGGATTTTTGTTGATATTTGTGGCTTCCCTTGTTTGATTCTTATGCTTTTTCTTGTTCTGAAATATAGAGGGGTTTGCCTCCTTCTTTGCCATTTTTTCTTGACTGGGGTGCTAAGAGTAGTGAAGGCAATTGTTGCCTCCCTCTCAGGGGCCTCTAGAGACACCCTATGTGACTCCTCCTCGTGTTCTTCCCCTTTTGTTTCAATGCCTTCTTCCTCTCTATTTTTCTTATCTTCTTCCTCTTACTGTTCTTTCTTATCTCCATCAATTTTTTCCTTCGTTTCCTCCCTTTTTTCAACATCATCCTCCTTATTTTATGCTTCATAATGTTCCTCTGTATTAGTTTCTTCTTCATCCATCTCATCCTCATCTAGCTATGTATATTCTTCTTCTTTCTTTGCCTCCACCTCATTGACAGAAGGACTAACATTATAGGTGAGGGTTTTGATCTCATCCTCTGCTCGTAAGTCTCTAAAGACTGGCCATGTTATAGGGATCCTGAGGTTTCAGAGGTCATCCTCAATGAGGATCTTGATCAACCCATGGTGAGCCAATTGTTGGGAATGCTCTTCCTTTACTTTGTTGCTAGATTCTATGAGTTATTGCATCAAGAAATAGTGTATGTTGAGTCTTTTGTGAACTGGTGTTTCTACCCAAAATCTTAATTCTTTAAGCATCCTAAAATGGTAGCCATAAACAACACTGTATCTACCCTCACATGAGATATATTTGATGAGTTGGTAACCTAACTCACTCCATGGGTATGGTAGATTGTCTCTCCTTAATCCATTTTTATCCTCTGTGGGTTCTTCACCTTCTAAAAAATATTTCCTTTTTGCCACCTGACTGTCTGTGTTGTCTTCTTTTCTCCATGGAATTCCTAGGGGAAGTGTGGTGACCCTACTGATGAGCTTTGGGGTGAGATCTATAGTGAGCCCTCTAACTATACCAATGGCATGGATTATGGTGTGTGGAGTGAGGGAATGAGAAAACTCTTGATCCACCTCAACATCATGAGCAAATTCTTGATCCAACACAAGAATTTTAAATTTAGGAGAAGACGGAGTTTCCTGTGTATGTAATTCACCTTCCACGGTTGTTATATCCACTAGCTTTTAGATCATTGCTAGTTCATTTTCTTGTAAATGGGGATGGATTTTTAGATCCTACCTCTTTAAAATGGTCGCAGTGAATAGTTCTAGTGATATTCCCTCTTGAACCCCTCTCTGCCTATAATGTGGACTGCCTCTGTGTATCATGTAGACTGCTCTTGTAGACTGTTCCTGTAGGAATCCCTGTGCATGCTCCTATAGAATTTCTCTTGCATAATGATGGATCCTTGCTTCCAGTGGGTGGCTAGAGTTATAAGCGCGACTTGAATGAGGGAGTTTCAAGGAGGTGGAATGCATGAATGCATGCAAATGATGTTTTGTTTCCTACTCCTCATAATCAGCTCCCACCTCATAGATATGTAGTTAACCACTTCTTGTCCTACTCCTCCTCTATCTTTGAGTTGATTGCGGCCACGTGTGAGAAGAAACTTGTTTTTGTATCTGATGACTGAACGAAGGTGGCCAAGTTAACTGGCCACCTTTTCACTTATAAACCAACTGCCTTGTAACCTTTACAACTTTTGATCAAATTATGCATATGAGTGAGTGAGCGGGATACTTACCTATGGTCTCGATGCCATGTTGCAGTTTTCAAAGATCAAAGGTGCTGCGTTGTTTATTTTCTACATGGTCATTCTTCTTCCTCCTCAGATGTCTAATGTCTGCTGTCTGGAGCTCCTAGATCATCCTAGTGAAGACCTGTAGTTGATAATTGATATTTTGTGGGATAGGCTACTATAGGACCTAACCAACCTACCCTTCACTGTCTGATTGCTCCCAGTATGTTTTTGGGGGATCCTATAGAAAACACAGTCTTCACCTAAATATAAGCAATGAAGTGAAAAAAGCAATGGAATTTACGGAGAGATGCATGGTAAGGAGTGGAGGAGATGAATATATGTGAGGCAGGGTTCCCTTTGGATCCCCTCTTTGCTCCTTAATTGTCTTTCTCGCCCTCCTGCATGTAACAATTATGTCTTTTACTCTTTTTCCTCTTTTTTTTTTTTGTAAACATTGAGGCTACCTCAGAGAGGTTTTCACCCTAGATGTTTTCCCTGGGCGCCTCAAGGAAGGTTTTCACCCCGGGATCTTCTTATTATTTTTTCATTTTCTTTTTCATCATTGGGCTGCCTCACGAGGTTTTCAACCCAAAGGTGGGACTCGGGCACCTCATGGAGGTTTTCACCTAAATCCTTATTCTTTTTTCCTTTTTTATTTTTTCAGTGACCTGATGAGGGAGGAGCTGGAACTTGCTCCACCATCATCATTGTCTTCTTGATATTGTCAATGAACTCTTATTTTGATAAAAGCCTCTTCTACATTTTCAATCGGTGTCCATTAACAAGCAATGGAATGGATTCTTCATCTATAGTCCTTATTTGCACTGAACCATTATCATGGCATCTTTCAACAACATAAGTTCCAAGCCATCTTGTCCTTAGCTTGCCCTTGAAGTCTTTATACCTAGAATCATATAACAATGCCCAATCGCCCTCTTGAAATTGCTTCTCCTTAATATGTCTATCATGCCATAGCTTCCTCTGAAGCTGAAATATCTTTGTATGTAGGAGGGCATGCATTTTGAATTCATCCAAGCCATTCAAATGGAACAATCTTTCTTTTTGTGCATGACTAAGATTCAAATCTAGTTGGGTTTCCATCCTCAATGTGTTATATTCAAACTCAATGGACAGCAAAGCCTTTTTCCCATAGACCAGCTCATAGGGTGTAAATCCAGTGGTGGTCTTCCATGTTGTATAATAGGTTAAGGTGGCCTCAACTAGTCTCTCTACCCAATCCTTCCTGTTGTTTCCCACCACCTTGGTTAAGATGCTCTCCAGTGCCCTGTTGGTTAACTCCACTTGCCCATTAGCTTGTGGATGATAAGCAGTGGAGGTCCTATGCTTGATTTTGTGATCACTGAGCAGTTCTTCAATCATGTTGGAGGTAAACTAGCTGCCTTGGTCTGTGACTAGCTCTCTAGGGTGCCCAAATTTGTATAATACATTCTCCCTTCGGAACTCAGCCACCTTCTCTTCTGTTGCTGCCTTATTCGCCTTGGTTTCAGCACACTTAGTCAAATAATCAGTGCACACAATAATGTACTTTTTTTGCTTTGAAGGAGGGTTGATAGGCCCAATGAAGTCCATGCCCCACTTGTAAAATGGCTCAAAATTCACTTGAGGTTGTAGGGAAATTTCATCTCTTGGAGTAGGCTTTCCCATCCTCTAGAACTGATCACACTGACTAATGTTCTTTTCAGATGCTGATGAAGAGTGGGCCAATAATAGCCCACTTGTAACACTTTTAATGTTGTCCTCTTTGCTACAAAGTGACCTCCATAAGGCCCATCATGACGGGTCATAAGGATGTCAAAAACTTCCTTTTCCCTTACACACCTTCTCAAGAACTGATCTGGGCCAAGCTTGAAAAGATTGCCCCCAATCCAGGTGAAGGGGGTGCTTTTCTTGACTATATTTCTCTTTTATTTGGAGGGAAATTTTGGTGGGAACTATGCTGATACCAAATAGTTTTTATATCAGCAAACCATGGGGAGAGAACTAAAATAGCAAACAAATGCTCGTCTAGTAACTAGCCATCCACCATTCCTT
The DNA here is from genome assembly GCA_000404065.3 of Pinus taeda. Taxonomy (NCBI): domain Eukaryota; kingdom Viridiplantae; phylum Streptophyta; class Pinopsida; order Pinales; family Pinaceae; genus Pinus; species Pinus taeda. The sequence continues at coordinate 32,877 of APFE030580296.1, forward strand.
CTTCACCTGCAGGCAATTTCATCCTAGATAGAAAGTATGCAACAACATTTTCCTTACCAGGCTTATCAACAATAGTTGGATCAAATTGTTGTAATAAAAGAAACCATCTTATAATTCTAGCATTCACATCTGGTTTGTTCATTAAATATTTGATTGCAGAATGGTCAATATGCAAAAATGTTTGATAGCCTATAATGTAATGCCTAAATTTATTTAATGAATGCACAACAGCCAGGAGTTCCTTTTTGGTGACAATATAATTTAGCTCGGCCTTTGATAGGTTCTTACTGATAAAATAGATGGCATAGGGAAATTTCTCCTCTACCTGACCTAAGGCTGCTCCTATGGCTTTATGTGTGGCATCAGCATGAATATGAAAAGGGAGGGCCCAGTTTGGGCCTCGAAGAATTGGTGCAGTGGTTAACTTACCCTTTAAAATATCTAAGGCCTCTTGATAGCTCTTTGACCATATAAATTTAGAATCTTTCGCCAAAAACCCAAATAAAGGAGAGGCCAACTTGTTGAAGTCCTTTATGTACCTTCGGTAGTATCCAGCTAACCCCAAGAAACTCCTGACATCCCTCTACTTTTGTGGAGGTGAAACCCTTTGGATGATTGCTATTTTGTTTGGGTCCACCTGCAGTCCTTGTTGAGATATTGAATGACCTAGCACAATCCCTTCATTCATTAAGAATTCACATTTTTCTGGACTTAGAGATGGGTTCATTTCAATGCATTTGTGTAATACTTTGTCTAGGTTAGTCAGGGCTTCTTAAAAATCACAGCCATAAGCTGTAAAATCATCCATATAAATTTCCACCGCATCATGTACTAATTCAGAAAAAATACTCAAGACTGCTCTCTCGAAAGTGGCATGAGCATTGAATAGGCCTAAAGGAAGGACCCTTTAGGAAAAAGTACTCCAAGGACAGGCGAATGTGGTCTTATCCTGGTCTTCTAAGCAGATTTGCATTTGGTTGTACCCACTGAATCCCTCTAGGAAGGAAAATAACTTCTTCCCTACCAGGCCATCTAGCACTTGGTCAATAGAGGGTAATGGAAATGATCCTTCTTTGTGGCTTTTTACAACTCCCTGTAATCAACACAAATACTCCACTTACCATTTTTCTTGGGAACTAACACAAAAGGAGAGACCCACTCACTGTCAGAGATAGGGTAAATGAATCTTGCATCTAGCAATTTTTGTAGTTCTTCTTTGACTATATATTTAAGAGTTGGATTCATCCTCCTTTGTGGTTGTCAGACCGACTTGCAACCTTCTTTGATGTATATGTGGTGAGTACACACTGAGGGGTGTAATCCCTTCATTTCCTTGTAACTCCAAGCGAAGGCTTCTAGGTTTTCTTTCAACATGTTGCATAGCTTTTCCTCTTCAACAACAAAAAGAGATGGATTAATTTTCAAAGTTTTCTCTGGGCCAAATTATATGGTCTTGACACGGAGTGGGTTGGAATTGGCCAGGCATAAGTCAATTGGATGATTGTTCTGGGTTTCCCTTACTTATTGTTCTAATGGTAATGATCTAGGAGTTGGACTTTGGAGTAGGTGTTCAATTAATTCATCCTCATCTTGTTGTCCTCCTCCTATGGTTGCTTCCAAAGCATAAAGTTGGGCTGAATAAGCCTCATCTTCTTCCTCCTCCTCCAACCATAAAGGTAAATCATGCTCTAGAGAAGGTTGAGTAGCAAGGTATAGGACTAATTGCTTTGACATATGCCCATTCTTGATCGTCATATTCCCAACTCTGCAGCTAATGTAAGCATCAGGTATGGCCAACCATGGCCTCCCAAGGATGAGAGGGTAACTAGTAAGCTTAGCCTTAGGCTGGAGAACTAGGAAATCTATAGGGTACTCCCAAGAGTCAATGGAGACCATTACATCCTCCACAATTCCCTCAGGGGTGACTGTGGAATGGTCTGCAAGTTGCAGAATTGTTGTGGTCTTCCTCAATGACCCTTGGAGGTTGAGCTTGAGCATGGTGTCCTTAGTCATCACATTAATGGTAGCCCCAAGATCGATCAGAGTATGTGGGACAATGGTGCCATTGATGTGCACATCTACTACAGGGCTTCCAGGGTCCAAATATTTCAGACATATTACCTGCTCCAACATTAAGTCAAACAGTTTCCCAATGACATTAATGGTAGGGGCATCCCTTTTTCTTCTTCCTAGATGCTTGAAACATTTCTCCTTAATCAACTTATTGTAAATGGGAATATCTTTTATTGCCTAGAGAAGAGGGATCTTTACACATAGATTTTTCAATTCTCCCGGAAGTTCAAGTTCTTCTGGGGTAGGCTGGAGTGGTTGGGCTAATATCTCAAGAAAGGGTGGATTTACTTTAAGGTTTCTTTCCTCTCTTTCTTCCTCAACCTCCATATGTAGATAGGGAGGTTGGTTATCAGGGAAAATTCTCCTAGATATTAGGTTGATCTCCTGGATTTCTATAGCATAAGTTGGGTATGATGTCTCTCCACTATATACTTGTTGAGCCTGCCTACTGTTTGGGTTCGGATTTGGTTGGGCAGGCATCTGGGGTTTCTTTGGTGGAGTAGAGTGTAGGAGTTGTGGTTGGGTAGGTGGTGGAGGCAATAGAGCTGGAGAATTGCTGTGTTGGGGCCTCCACCCCTGGTGTGGCGTATTCCACTGAGGCTGTGCTGGAACATAAGTTTGAAATGAATGGTTGGCTGGTTGGGAATGATACTGAGATGCATAGGACCAAGGAGGGGGTCTAGACCAGGAAGCATGAGCAGGGGGTCCCCAAGAAGGTATAGTTGTAGTTTGGTTGGGGTTGTAATATGCATGGGACGACCCTTTCATACCTTGCTGGTATGGTCTAGGCCCAGGAGGTCTCCTTTGGTTAATGTAGCAAAGCTACTCATTGACCCCTTCAGCTCCTTGATATATAGCTTTGAGTTCAGGTAAAGAAGGGCACTTCTCTGTGGAGTGGTTTTATTCACTGACCGAGCAAATCTCAATGCAGTTCAATGGACATTTGTTCTTGGGATGCCTCCTGGTGCATCTAGGACAAAATATGGCCAAGGATTTCTCTACTTCCTCTTGCTTCCTTTTGATGTTCATGGTATCCAATTACAAGGAAAGGGTTTGCATCATCTCACTTTTGAAATCTTCCAGCATATTTCCAATTTCACCCTTGATGGATGAGTTGGAAGATGATGTACTAGCCATAGTTTGACTACTCCTACCCTTTTTCCTGGCTACCCTAGAATAGTTTCTAAAGACAGCCTTGATATCCTCATAGGGTATTTGGTAGATATCCCCTCCTACTAACAAGTGTAAGGTATCCAAAAGATCTTCCCTTACTCCTCTAAGCAAGACCAGCTTTAGTGACTCGGGGTCAAGTGTGCACCTGGCCCTTTTGTAACTAAGATGGAATATTTCTTCGTAGTCTTCTAAGGATTCATCCTAGCCCATGGTCATCCTGAAAATCTCTTCTTTAGTATCCTTTGACTTACAGTAGTCCCTATATTTGTCATTAAAATATTGCTACATCTGAGCCCAAGTTTTGATACTATCTCCAGGTAAACCCATGAACTAGCGCAATGTTGCATCCTTGAGGGTAGATGGAAACAATTTAACTTTTGCTCATCATTTGTATAGTCATAGGTTCAATGCATAACAACAAACTCAAATAGGAAAGTTTTAGGGTCCTCTGTGGTCAGGCCATGGAAATGGGCTAGGGAAGAGGGGCTTATATTCTTCATATTCGTGTCCCCATTGGTTTTCCTAATGGGGAAGGCACCCTCAACTCTCTCTCTATTCCCTCTATCATTTCGGTTTTCATCCATTGGTTTAGTAGGAATGGGTTCCTCTTCTTCTTCTTCCCCTACAGGTTCTTCAAATATGTTAGGTTGCTCACCTAAAGGTTCCTCTAGTTCACAGCCACCAAAGAAGAGAGAAGGTTGGTTGTTGGATGCAGTGGGGGTATTTGGAAAGAATTTCCCTAAATTCTCCCTACTCCTACGAGGCATGAAAGGAAATGTTTTTTTGTTGGCTTTTATAAGTTTTTTTAAGCTGGAAAGTACTTTTCAGAAATGAAATTGTTGATTGAATAAAAACTACTGGCAAAAGAAAAAAATAAATAAACTTGCTAAATTGAAATTCTACTTGCAGAATGGAAAGGAAAGTAGATAATGACAACAGAAAGAAAGGAGGCTACTAGATTACTTTTGCAGAAATAAACGAATGGCAGAAAATTGGGGACTAGAAATAGAAGAAAAGAAAGTAGTACTCACATTCTACTCAGACACCTCCCCGACAACGGCGCCAAAAAGTGATCAGGACTAGTATTGCAGCAGGATGTTGCAACTCCTAAGCTACCAGCTTTACTTATCAACCCTAGGATTGTACAAACTTGGAGGTGACAATGTTATATGCACAAGTAGAAGTGAAGGTCTTGCCTGTTGTCGCTTGTTCATCTGGTGAGAGACCCTAGGTGTTGAAGCCAGACTTCTATAGAGTCAGAAGAAGCTTGATTCTTTGATGGAAGAAGAGAAAATCTATTCTAAGAGAGCTACTCTACTGCAGTAAAGAAGAAAAAAACATGTAATGCTAAATCCCACCATATCCTAAATAACCATTTAAATAGCTATACTATGCTATACTAAACTAATGAGTAAGAAAGGAAACTAAACTAAATATGTTTTCACTTTCTTGGTTTTTTGATGATCGGAAAATGTTAGAGTCTGATTGAATAACCAAATTGAAGCTTAGAAGTGGCAGTGTTTAAATGATATGTAGAATAAAGTTCAGGAAGGAGTCAAGCAGAAAATCAATCAAAGATTGAAATCAGCAAAGGGAGGATGTAATGAAGCAGCAGTGCATAGGAACCATTGGATCGATCAGCGAACAATAAAAATGGAAGATGAGCAGAAAAGATCGTATCGCAGGAAATTACGTGAATAGGTGGTCGAACATGATTAATAGGATATGAATGGCAGAGATCTTATCGCAGGGGATTAAGTGAAAAGAGGGACAAACAGGATTAATGGGAGATGAATGGCAGAGATCTTATTGTAGGGGATTAAGTGAATATAGCAATGAACAACATTAATGAAATATGAGTGGTAGAGATCTTATCACAGGTATTAAGTGAATAGATGGATGGATCGATCAACAAACATGATTAACAAAAGATGAGTGGTGGAGATCTTATTGGAAGAGGTTAAGTCAATAGATGGCCGAACAAGATTAATAGGAGATGAATGGCAGATATCTTATCATGGCGATGAAGTGAATAGATGGATGGATCACATCAAGTCACGTGGTGATAGAAGGGTAAAAATCGTGCAGAATGATGGAGTGGGTTTTCGTAGGTGGTAAACAGTTTCTCACGCACCCTCAAAGTTGTAAGCTGTATTTCTAATTTTCCCACGATTAGCTTAAGTGAGTGACACGTATCATGGGAAAACCACTTTTCTCGTGTGCTCTTGGGAGGATATCGTTCGTGCAAGAATTCATGCGAGATTGCGCGATAGCCGTTGGATCATGTGGGATGGATCAGTCGTGGAGATTAGCCAAGCTAGTTGGCAATCGGGTGACCTGATAGCCGTTGGATCGAGGGCATGACAGATCGATGATGGATATTTGGAGGTGCATAAAGTAGGTGGAATAATTCACGATAGCCATTGGATCAAGCTAGACAGATCGACGGTGGAGATCTGGAGCACATAAAGTCAAGCGTTGAAATGAATCAGATGGTGATTGGTCAGGTTTGTTGTGGATCGGATGATAAGGAAAACTATGGGTATAATCTGATCAAGACTTGTTTTATTAACTTCCGCTTAAGCATTTCATGCTGAAGGAAATGAGCATATGAGTAAAAAGTGATGGAAAAATATGACAATGAAATTAACCTTGTACTGAATCAAGACAACAAACTTCATGCAAGAACTCCTGGCTAACCTGCTAATTGAAAGAAGGAACAAATGGAAGCAAACTAAAACACAACTAATCTACGCTACTGTAATGGAAATGCAGCTACTTAAGCAAATGAACGATGAAACCATGAATATACGCTAGCATACATGTACAATAAAGAGGACACTTAGCTGCTAGGGTTGGGCCCTAACCCAAGAGCTTCAGCCCTCTGAGTTAACTCAGTGTTGGATCAAAATAAAACTCATTCTTATTATCAAAATAATAGATTACATCAAAAACTGTCACAAGTCTTGCAACTCGAAAATAAAGTAGAGTTTAACAATCAAAAGTCCACATCCTACTGAGCTCCTAGTCCTCTCTACTTATACATGTGAAGTCTCCAACGACTTCCTTAAAATTAGGGAGGCTCGGCTCCCAAACTCGAGATAAACTGGTTCTTTGACTTCCACTTGCTCGACCGCCATCTAGTCCTCATGATTTCGCTATTTGTAATCTAACCTGATGGAGGAATATTCAAATGTATGGGTAGAAAATGTAGGTTTTAACCCCGTACAGAAATTACCTACATACGAATTTTAAAACACAAAAAATAAACAATGCGAGAGCATAACACATAAAACACATATACACAGAGATTTCCCCTGGATCCCAAAACCAGGACTACCAGCTTGATTTTTCATTAGGTTCCTTTCAATGTTATAATACATATTTATACATGCCGAAACATCCAATACCATGGACTGAAAACCATCGTGTCGAAAAAACATGTGCGAAAATCATGCACAAAACCATAGGTGTGTTTGCCTAACCGAACATAGGGTCCAAAACCAAAATTTTCCAGGGCACTGCCCTGGACCCCATAAAGTGGGGTTACGGGTACACCTTAAACCCCCTATGAGCTCCCCCCCCCACTACACAATCGGTGCAACGAAGGGGGGCTCCGACCCCCTCTAACCCCTTAGTTAACTACGTGGGCTAGTTGTGGAAAGAATATAACACAACCCAACATTCTCCCACTTGTTGCTTTCTTTCCACAAGGGGCCTTTAAACTTGCATACCATATCTTTCTTACCCTTCATCGCAAATCCTTCAGGTTGCTTCATGTAGATCTCCTCTTCCAGATCCCCGTGAAGAAATGTTGTCTTCACATCCATCTATTCTACCACAAAATCAAAAGCATCAACAATAGATAAAAGTAACCTAATAGAAGTTACCTTGGCAACAGGAGAAAAAATTTCACCAAAATCAATTCCTGGCACCTGGGAATAACCTTTTGCTACCAACTGAGCTTTGTATTTCCCCACCTTTCCTTCTGCATTTGTCTTCTTCCTGAACAGCCATTTGCTGCCAATGGGTTTCCTTCCAGCCGGCAACTCCACGAGATCCCAAGCCTAAGTTTTGTGCAAAGATGCCATTTCATCAACCATGGCCTCTTTCCAGAGTTTTCCATCGTCTAAATCTACTGCTTCCTTCACGTTTCTGGGATCATCATCAGTAATAGATAAAGCAAAATTTAAACAGAAAGTAGATGGACTATACCTTTATGGCTGCCTTCTTTATCGAACTGATCTTCTCACACCCGGAGTTTGTGGCTCTTCATCTTCTGATTCCTCCTCTGTTGTAGAGTCTGATTCTTCCTCCTTAAGCTCAAACTCTATCTTCACAGGTTCCTTTGGTTTGACTTCATGTTTAATAACATCTTTTACCTCTATGAATACCACATCTCAGATGTACACAACCTTCCATGTGACTGGGTTCCAAAGCTTATAACCCTTTAAACCATCCTTATACCCAATAAAGATGCACTTTTCATATTTATTATCCAACTTGGTTTATTTCTCCTTTGGAACATGTACATATGCATCGCATCCAAATACCCTCAGATGTGAAAGAGAGGGTTTCTTACCAGTCCATACCTCTTGTGGAGTCTTATCTTCCAATGCTAATGAAGGTGACCTGTTGACCAGGTAACATGCAGTATCCACCGCCTCTGCCGAGAATTCCTATCCTAACCCAACACCACTGAGCAAGCTTCTTTCCCTTTCCATCAACATCTTATTCATTCTTTCTGCAACTCCATTTTGCTAAGGTGTATATGGAGTAGTCTTCTGTCGTGCTATACCACACTTCTTATAGAATTCTTCAAATTCCTTACTGAAAAACTCTTCACCATTATCTGTCCTCAGCACCTTTATCTTCTTCTCTATCTGATTTTCCACGAGAGCCTTAAGTTCTTTAAACTTGTCAAAGGCTTCATATTTCTTCTTAAGGAAATATATCCATGTATTCCTTCAGAAGTCATCTATAAATGATACATAGTACACAGACTTACCCAGTGATGGAATCTTCACAGGTCCAAACACATCACTGTGCAAAAGTTCTAATATATGTTTCGCTCTCTTACTACCAAAGGGGAAACTCACCCAATTTTGCTTCCCATATACACAATTTTCACAAAAATCAAAATCCAGAGAGCTATTACTCATA